>JANVCK010093104.1:0-11911 GCA_026546655.1 Epizoanthus illoricatus
GGTTGGTTGGTTGGTTGGTCGGTCGGTCGGTCGGTCTGTCGGTTGGTTGGTTGGTCGGTTGGTTGGTTGGTTGGTTGTTCGGTCGGTCGGTTGGTTGGTTGGTTGGTTGGTTGGTCGGTCGGTTGGTTGGTTGGTTGGTTGGTTGGTTGGTCGGTCGGTCGGTCGGTCTGTCGGTTGGTTGGTTGGTCGGTTGGTTGGTTGGTTGGTTGGTCGGTCGGTCGGTTGGTTGGTTGGTTGGTTGGTTGGTTGAATGGTTGGTTGTTTGGTTGGATGGTTGGTTGGTTGATTGGTTGGTTGGTTGGTTGAATGGTTGTGTGGGTAACTAAATAACATCTGTGGGAAATTTCTCAGGAATATTCGCGTTGTCTTACACGAAGTAGTTACCGTTGGTTGCTTACTTATATGCTTGCTCGGTTTGTTTGATTGTTTGGTTGGTTGGTTGGTTGTCTGTTTGTTTGTTTGTGTATGTTTAGTTGTTTGTTTGTTTTGTTTTCTTGTTTGTTTGTTTGCTGGCATTCCCTCTCAGGTTAGAGTGGATGTTGAATGTACGAGCTCAAGAAATCCAAATCACGCTCAAAATATTATTGGTGGCCATCAACTTATGATTTGGAACTACATTGGAAAATTAAGACAATCTCCAATCAATAAAATCGTTTAATAGTATCGCATCAATTACCTTGCAAACGGTAACTTCCAAAACCTGGTGCTTTTATCTTTCATACTAAATCCAGTAACGTTTTGCGCTAGGTTAAATATGAGATTAACGCGAGTGCAAACGAAACTGTCTTATTGTAAGGTCGCGCTCAAAATTATAAAAGTTTTGTAAACACTGGTCAAAACAGCTGGAGGTATTCTACTGAATTCTAGCCTGGGTGACGTTCTTCTTACTGATGTGCAACAAAGATCAAGGATTATGTAGATTTCAAAAATTCGATCAGTTTCATTTATATCAAAGAAAAAGTGAGCCAGCGAATTTCACTAGAAAGATCCTGTCAGTGTTTGGACATGCGCAGTAGTTTTTCTTCCGTGTGTGTGAGCTTGAATAATTACCTTGGAGTGTTCCAGCTTTTCCTGCCGATAACACCTAGTAATAAACAAACTATTGTTAACAAATTATAAGCGAAACCTGCATATGCAAGTCAGCTTATCTATAATTAAGAAAAAGTTCATTGCTGAAGAACTTAATAGACAAACTCTCCGAATTGTTTGAGACAACGGACCTGCAACAGTAAAATAGTGAAACCGGATATTGTTTGTACCAAATAAAGAAATGTGTAAACCTTGTCATAACATTGGGTGATATTATTTAACAGCGGGGGGTGGGCGTACTGGGGCGTTTTCCATAAGTCGCTGGCTGGTCTGGCCAGATCAAAAGGAACGGGGGAACTTTCGGAACTGGTTCATGTCAGACCGGCCCTGCTACTGGAGCAGAAGTACTGCACAGTTCTCATGTTCAGGTGCGGAGCATTATAGAAACATGGGGCGCTGAACTGACTGGCGAGACTGGCCCTGCTACTGGAGTAGAAGTACTGCGCAGTTCTCCTGTTCTGGTACAAAGCATTTATAGAAACATGAAGCGCTGAACTCAACTGGCCAGACCTGGAAAAATGGAAAGCGCCCTAGGGAACTAGAAGTTCGCGATAATAATAAACAAAAAAATATTGTAATGTTTATAACAGAACCTGTCGCTTGCATGGTGCGCGCTTGCCTCCTTCGCAGACAACTCAAGAACGACAAGAGATATAACAAATGATGAATGAGGGTAAATGATGCACAGTGATGGAAAAACAGACTCGCCTCAGTCCTCAATTTGCACCTCGTTTCGCTCGGTAACTCCCTTGGGACCTGCGCCTCTCGGCCACATTTACCTTTATCAGCCATCGTTAAAGAGGGACCATCACCCTTCCCATAATATTCTTTCTTACCCGCTCAGCCGTCATTTTGGTATGACACGAAAATCGTTTATTCAGTGTTAGAGAGAAATCTTTCTTTACCATCCTGTGTATTTAGAGTTCGTTTAACAATTATTGCCATTCCTCGATACTTTTTCTCTATAGAGCTACTATCATTTTAGTAAATGTCATCTATTTTGCTAGCGAAATGGAAAAGCTAAAACGAGGTCGTTCTCGATGCAAGAAAGAAGCCGCGCAACATGTAATTTATTTGTCCCAATTGTTGACATCTAGTTTTAGGTTATGGAGCGACAAGAAGATGACTTGCTGAATTGTTGTTGCATGCACACTAGGACAGAACAAATTTGATCAAGAATGTTGGATACACAATTTCGAACAACAGCTCCAATAAACGTCTTTGATTCATTTATGAAAGTTTAATACTCCCGCCTTTGATCGGCTGCAAGTGAAACCTTATCTGATTCAATTCATTTGATATTGAATGTATTCTGAAATATATACTAGTAATTAGTATCGGCTGCTATATCAAATCAACCCTGGATTTCAATTCAAAACATTTCATATTGGATTGTTTTGCAGTCAATTTGATGCAAAATCTTACCTTTTTTTTTGCTTGTTTGTAAATGTGTGTGGAAGCAGGGAGGAGGATTTTTCTGTACATTATTAAAATAAACAGTAGTTAATTCTTTTATTTATGTTCTTTAAATGATTTTACCACTTGAAGGATGCCTGAAACAAGAGTGAAAAAACCTACCAAAGATATTCGAAAACAAAGAGCTATAACCAAAGTAATGATCCACTGCAGGGACATCTTTTTGTGAAGATAAATCTGTAAAGAAAAGGGCGTTGGTTTAGAGTTATATATAAATTAAAATTAAAGAAAGGTTGATGAATGAAAACATAAAACATAAAATACTGATAAGAACTTAAGCCAAAGTTTATAATAATACAAACATTTTATTTCGAACTGCTGTACATACCGAAATTAGCCAAATATCAATTGCAACCATTTTCGTGACAACTGATGCATACATTCGATTTCACAGGCATTTAATTAATTTTTGTCTTAACATGATTCCATGTGGTCAAATCATTTGTGATTCACCCGTCAACCTCTCTTGCTATAGAGATTAACTATTTTGTGAGTTGCGAGTTGCTAGTCAAAGACTCGCTACTCGAAACTGGTAACTCGTAACTTGTAACTTGATGTCTAGCTTGGTTCTACAATCTCTTTTGTGCGGAATATTTAATCACTGATATCGTTAACTTGATTTAAAATCTGAAAGTATCGACTATGGTTAAGTACTATAAGGTAGTTTGCACTGACGTGACAGGGCCCTCACAGGAATACAGTTTTAACCAGGGTCACTAAAATGTTTCTGAGCTTGTAGAGGATGCAAAAGTACACAGCTTGGCGAAATGTTGGAGCAAGAATGTATTTCTTAGCCGAGATATGGCATGGCAAACATGAGTCGAATTTAGAGAAATATGAATGCAGCGGCCATGTTGGTGTACCACTTTGGAACACCAACATGGCGGCCAAAACTGCAAAATTGTTGACAAAGCCAAATTTCCAATGTAACTTACCTAGTTTTGCTACAGATCCAATTTCAACTCACTTTTAATTATTTATCTAGCCAAAATAATTTAATTGGGACAAATTTGACGATTTTCGTAACTCGCTGGTGGGCCAGCGGCATACGCGAAAGGTTTGTGGCTAAGAAATTCAAACATCCATAACTCTGAATCAAAACACCCCATTATCCCAAACTTGTGCAGGAGGACTTGAACAATAGAACCCTAAAACCTATAAAAGGCAAAACTTTAGAAGACCCATACTTTCGATTTGAGGTTTTTCAAAGAGAGTACTATTTTGCGAGTTTCACGGTAACCGCTTCTGGCAAACCTGAACCTAAACTACAAGCCGCGTTTTCCAAACTTTGATAATTGTTGAACAATGGTTATTGGAAATCTTGCAGTTCACTCAATAGTGCGATAAATGAAAGAACCAAATAAAATGAAGTAGCTTTGCTAATTTAAGTGAGATGGTTTGTAATTTCTCATTATACTTTTGTCTTTCAGAAAAAAATGGCCAACTTTTGCACTAAGCTTGCTTGGGTTTTTCTAACTCACCTGATAAATTAAAAAGATGTAACTGTTTTACAACACATGTTAAATCATCTGGGCGTCTTCTCTTAGAATTAGATAATAAGAACTTCCTCTTTTTTGTTTTAAAAACACAGAGAAACAAGAAGGACAATGGATCCGATCGATCCGCGGACACACGGGGACGAGATAAAATAAAGAGAAATGAAGGAAGGAAGAAAGGAAGGAATGTTTATTTGTTTATTTATTTAGTTACAATATGGAAGGATACTCAAAAACTATTCTTGAAACCTTTAAACCGCCTTATTTCTTCACCCTGTCACGATCAACAAAATACGGGTCGGTATAATACCGAAAAGTCTGCCAAGGTCGCGTAAAATAGGTAAAAATATAAAATACCACAACCAGAAGCCTCCAAACCTCAGTATTGCTTTGGAACTCGAAATATCGTCGATATCCTTTTCGCTTAAGACGATGTTTTCGCGCCAAATGTACAAGAGATAAATTTGAAATCATTTTTCTGGTAAAAGGGCCTTAATTAAGCTAAAAGCGTGATCATGCGGCAGGTATTTTAAAATATTATGTAGGTAATATATGCAATAGCTACCAAAGGCCGGTTTTCAAGATAATATGATAAAACAGCCAATAAGCTACATCGAGCAAAGGTAATTACTTGATTAACTAAGCTAACGGTATATAACGGTATTTGGCTACTTATAGCATTTGAAAAGTGTTAAAACAATATCAATGTGGGAAAGTTCTTAGTATAGATAATATAAATCATGAATATTTATGTACGGAGATGTGAGATTCTGCACATTCTGAGAGAGGTGATATTTTGATCATCATAAGAACACAGCTTTTGCTAATTTTTTGCTGCTCGAATTTGATGTTTTTTTGCTATCCGAGAGCAACTGTGCAGTACCAAGACAGACATTTGCACTGAGCAAGAGTTATTGGACATCCGGCCAACTCATAAAGTCATTGAAATGACGATAATAGAAACCCTGGCCTTGGGTGTTTTGTGGCGGTGAAATTTCCATGGTCTTCTACGTTTCTAAATTTCCAAATAAATATAGTGTAACAGTGGAAAAGAGACAGATAAACCTAACGATACACTCAGAAACATTAGTTGCTTGTTACTTAATTCAATAAATAAAGCAACACTGCACTTTCAGTTAATTGCAAAAATAACTGTTAGTGATGTCGGTTATGGACAGGAAAAGCGATGTCGAACTTCACTAGGTCCGCTGAACGTAACTGATGTTGGTCAAAACTGGACATCACGCGAGAGTAACGTATCAAAGTAGAAGACTGAAAGTAGCTTGTTTAATGCTCACAGTGAGTATAAAGGCTTATAAATAAAGGTAATAAATAGAGATTGCGACAAAATATGGTAAAAGCCACCCAGAATAGCTATAGAGTTAATCGAACTGGGCGTGAGTATTAATGTAATCCTATAATCTCTAGTTGTTATTTAAAAAATGTTATTTTGATATTAAAGGGTTTGCAAATATTAACAAAAAATTTGCTTAGTGCAACAGGGAACAAGAGAGAGGTAGAACTTAAGGTATATATGCCGAGGTACCAGCTGTTGTTTAGTTCGATAAATCAATTCATATGGAACTTTTACAATTCAACGAAATGACATTGGTTTAAGCCTAGAGTGGTCTGAATGCGAGAGTAATTTCTCAAAGCAAAAGACTGGCTGATGTGCTAAGTATTAATGTAATCATATTGCCTCTTGTTGTTTTTATATTAAAAAGGTTTGCAATATTAACAAAAATGTACTTAGTGCGACCGATAAATCAATTAATAATAAACTTTCATTGCAGACGGTTAATGTTGGCGATGGGAAAAGCGATGTCGAACTGCATGGCATTAATTGGTTAAATTTGGGCAGTACTCGAGAGTAAATCAGACTCAAGAGTCAAGGTAAAAGACCAGTTGAGCTAAGTATTAATGTAATCCTATCAACTCTTCTTCAGTTCTTATTATTTTGAAATATTAAAAGGTTTCCACCAATACACAAATAACAAAATTACTTACGAACACAGAACTCGTTAGTAAGCATCCCAATTGTAACAAAACATACCTTACTCGCTTCTGGAAGCTGTTTGGCTCAATGCAGGTAAAATCTGCACTGAGTATGAAGTGTGCGGCGAGCTCGCTTAAACGTGCTATAAGAGAAAGATTTACTTACGTAGAAACCATCTAAGGATTGTAATATCACTTGGACGCAATATTTGTTGAGAGACGACTTATCTGGCCGGGTTATTGAGCCTTTTCCAAAAATAATTTCTTTGTTTGTAAGTGGAAGTTCATGTGGTATTGCATATATATTGCAAGAGATTAAAAGGCGCACAGACACTCTGAAACACTATATAACAGATACAAAGCAACAGATAGACTGCCTCCCACAACGAATGTGGCGGTTGATCTCACACTTGCACATCTAGATGTTCGTGAACAATCATCGGTTCAGGCAAAATTTGTGTAGAGTGAAAAATAAACTATTATATATCAAGTTCTATTTCTCCTTCTGCTCCCAGCTTATCAATACCAGCTTAGTGCGCGGAAAGTTCAACGAGGCAAACTGTTTACACTCATGCACAAAACATGGTACTTCAGACACTTCATTGCGTAACATGACGGTGCCAAGCTGAACACCAGAGGAATATCAATGAACTTGGTGGAATCCTAATATGTCACCAGATCAACATTTGCTAACCAGCTAACGTGCTCAATATAGAACTACATAATATAGAAATACTACAGGCACTAATCTCCGATTTGCTAAGAAAATGTTTGCGTTTGGATTTTCTGTACCAAGAAAGAAAAAAAGAAATGGTTAAACTGTTTTCTGATTGTATCTGATTCTATTTGTCAAACTGTTTACTGTGATATAAATATTATCGTTGTATGATGATTAGTTCTCAAGATATTGAGCTTTAGAGTTTGACGTGAATACGCGTGAGTCAGAATAACAAACAGACCAAAAATTATGTTTTTCTAAGATTTGATCGTAGGTAAGAGGGAAATATACAAAAGTTATTTGGTGATCTGTAACCAAATAGCAGGGAACTTTGGCACTTACTGGAAAACAAAATTGAATGACACAATATAAAATATTTGTTCTTTATGACCCACACTTGTGACGTCATCAGATCCACACTTTTTAAAGTTTTAAAACGCTCTAAAATATCTCGCGATCTGGTCGTTGCAGAATGATATTATTTATATCGCAGTAATCAGTTCAACATTTACGATTAGAAAAAAGAGTAAAATCAATAGACTTATTAAATGTGACCTGTCATTTAATGGCATGCATAAACCAGCAAGGGCGTACAACTACAAGTATAAAACAATTTCTTCGTTCCAGGTCTGTCCTTTTATTTGGGTCGAAAAAGCCCAACAATTTTGATCAAGGACAAAATGTGACTGTTGCAAAAGCCAACTTTTATGTACATACACGAGCAAGATAGAATTTGAATCAATATGTTGTTTCATTAGTACCGACAAACTTATTTTTTGGCTGCAAAAGTTGTGCAAAACAAGTTGGGACATACCTCGACATGCTGGGTTTTCGTCCTAAAAGCCAACATTTTAGGACATACATCGGACCATAAGGATTAGGGGACTTATCTACACTTGAAACCAGTTGCGCTTTTTTTCTGACATACAATCTATTGATCGGTTGTTACTATATGCGGTTAGTTCTTAATTTTGAGTAGTATAGTTTCTTCATATTTAAATCCCTTTCGGGCTTCTTGGCAGTCTATTAGGACTGCAATCATGTGCTAAGAAAACTTCTAGAACCGGGCCACTTTTCTATCTCATTTAGGCTGCATTCATTAAAAACAGGGAGGGGGAGGAGGAAATTGCATAAAAAGTGCTGCCACTAAAAATGCTACAAAATTATGCATCCCCCATACTTGCTTGGAAAACGTTTGTATCCACCCCCCCTAAAAGCTGCACTTCAGAAAACAGTCTCAACTTAATGTTAAAGCATGCTTCTTTTTTGTAGTTTTTGAGAGGAGATGATGGTTGTCCTTTAAACCATTGACTACTGTACGACTTTGCTTCTTTTAAAGTAATTTTTGAACAAGTGTTTCAATAAGTATGAAACTGACACTGTTTTTTTACTGCAGCCAGTCTTCTCCATTGCGGCTGTACCAGCTTGTTGCTCTTCTCCCAGTTCTTGTTGCAAGTTCAAAATTATAACGGTTTAATGTTGTGGAAGAACCCCCTTTACATCGGATTATCCAAATGTAGCCAGTACCACCCTCACTGTCTCCATCCTAATAATGAGAAGAGTCACTGTCTGCATGCATCATTTTCGATATCCACCGGCTAAGATATGCACAGGCCAGTCTTTTTCAAGGTCGGATCTATACATTTTGAAGAGGGGAGCGGAGCACAATTAAAAATATATATGTATATTGTAAATAGATAAACTGAGTACCGAAGGTGTGAGTCAGTTGTAAAGGAGGTCCGGGGACAAGCTCCTCAGGAAAATTTTTTATTTTGAAGGTCTCTTATATGGCATTTCTCGCAATTTGAGTGCACTTTTGCACAGCCGGCGGAAGGTGTCTGACATTGGAGGGGCCATGGTTGAATTTGTATGTGAGCGCCAAAGGCGCGAGATACTAGGAGGATCTGGGATCATGATCCCCCAGAAAATTTTGAGAAACTATGCTCTCTGAAACGCCATTTCCTACATTTTGGGAGTGTTTTTACATAATATTTTGGTCAAACAGGGATTAATTTTATTGTAAATATGTACTTGGCCTAAGAATTGATGGCCCCCTGCCCGTACTCTGCCTGCCCTGTTTTGACTATATTTACAAAATTGAAAAAACAAACTTTGAAACATTGTTTTTCTTGTTTGTATACGTATTAATTTGGCAACTACTTTAATAGCAGGGTCTGGGGGTATGTCCCCGGAAAATTTTGAGATTTGAATCTCTAAGATGCCATTTTCCTGCATTCCTGAGACTGAAAGTTGGCTTGGTTGATGCCTAAAAAAGAATAAACATCCCCCTAAAAATTGCCCTGAGAATTGATATCCCCCCTTCTGGAGTACAGAAAAATAAATATCCCCCTCATTTCCTCCCCCCACCTCCTGGTTTTTAATGAATGCAGCCTTAGAGGACAAAATATGGTATCAACTCAAACTTGAAAACAAACAATTCCATTTTTTATGTTATTTTTGAAAATATAATGAAGCACGGGGTATTTAATCTCACATAATATTCCAGGGGCATCATAGTTACACAATTCCTTCTAAAATTGTTATAAAGTTAGTTTCATCACAAATTCAAAAGTTAAATTGTAACTTTCATTAGAATTTTATACATGTTTCTAACACAATCGTTTTGTTTGAATATTGCCTATATTTGTTATACACTAATATAATTCTGTAACATCTTTTGGTGAATGATCAATGCAAGACAATAAGCTTGACCCTGCCATGGGAACGGAAGGGTTACAGCATTCTCGGACAGTGATTGATTTTGTCATCCGATATACATATATGTGTCACTACCAGAATTTTATGCTACTTCTAACATATAAAATGTTCGGAACAACAAGTTCAGAGACTTCGACATTGCGATGTGAGAGCACCTTCAACGCATGACACATGTAAACCTGCGCAATATTTACTGAATATTTAGCACTTGTAACAGTATCAAACAAACACTGTCAGATATAAAATCACATGAGTTTGAACAGAGAGTTTTACCTAACACCTTCAGTCAAGCGACAGTTCAGTGCACTTTGGCAGCTGTGTGTAAATTTAGAATTATCCGCGCTGCTTTTGCATTATAAGCAGCACGTGTTGTCTGTGATATGATGTCTTCGATTTGAATCGAACAGAAACGTATTGTGCGAAATAGTATAATATTTGATTAGAAGGTAGCACGTAGACGGAACAAGTCAATGGAGAAGCAAAACGTGGCACTTCCGATTATGCAAGATAATGCACTTAAGAATATTGGTCTAAATAGCTGAGGAGTTTTGAAAGTTTGACGAAATGTTTGCTAAAATTGCAAAATGAGTTAAAATACTCAAAACATTTCCAAAACAAATGTTTTCAACTTGTCAGTCAAAATGTTTCTTCCTTAGAACAAATTTTGTTTTTAAGCCTCTTAAGTTCTTCGAATAAATAACTTTTGTATTGTTAAAATGTTAAATTTTACTTCCCAGTATCTGTTTGGCAATAACTTAGAGACGTCATTAGTTTTGCGAGATTAGTTATGCAGCAAGGGCAAGTCTTCAGGGCTAAGGCCCATGAGTAGGTATTTGCCGGTTATGCTTTTATATTACTAAAATGCTAATTCTTAATGTTCAAATTCTCCACTGAAATGCTCGTAAACTTGTCAAACGTTTCCTGGCAAAATACTCGAGATAATGCTAGTTAAAAATAACATACTCCACTGACCATGGGTATAACAACAACATACACTCAACAAGTGATGACGTAATTGCCTCCTCAGTCTGAAGTCCTCGGTACTTTTCGTGTATGCAGTCATTGTGTGCATAAGTATTTTGGAATAGTCGATCTATATAGTGAAGTTGTCTCTCAACTGTGTTGCTTTTACTCCCTTTGGGATATGAAATGAGACATCCTGCTGCCTTATCGTCCAGCAGCCAGATGGCCAGATTTTTATTACTTGGCTGCTGCCATGTATATGGCAACGCCAAGTCAAGCATTAGAGCTTGATGGTGTTATCGTCGTCGTTGTTGTTGTTGTTAGTTTTTTTGGTCAACTTATGGCTGACGCAGGAAATCAGGAAATCGCTATTTATCGATCTATGACTAATGTAAAAAAAATAGAATAGACA
Source organism: Epizoanthus illoricatus (assembly GCA_026546655.1). NCBI lineage: Eukaryota > Metazoa > Cnidaria > Anthozoa > Zoantharia > Epizoanthidae > Epizoanthus > Epizoanthus illoricatus. The sequence continues at coordinate 10,868 of JANVCK010093104.1, forward strand.
AAGGAAGTTGAGGAAATTAATCGCGAATCCATGTGACGCTTTGTTAGTTGTGGTCGCTTTCGAAGTAACTCATTGAAGAAACTGTCTGGCAAAGATCTCAAGAGCACTATTCAGTGCAACTCCAGCAAAACCGCAGTATAAAGTTAGAGATCCAATTCTATTAGATGAGTGGCCATTCTTACATAAATTACTGTAAATCGTAGTCATAATCACGTTATGAAAAACGTGCGTCTATACTACCTCAATGAGAGCCAAGTATTGCACCATAGGTATGCAAGACTCTTTCCCAGACCCCCTCAATGAGAGCCAAGTATTGCACCATAGGTATGCAAGACTCTTTCCCAGGCCCACTAATTCAATGAAACAACAAACAAACAAATCGGTGAGAACAAGAGAGAACATTAGAAAGCGATTCTGTTTCGCCAAGATTTTTGTGCTTAAAATTAATGACAGGTCCACTGGAATAAGGATCAAGATAATTTCTGTTTCCTAAAGTTTGTAAAAGATATTTTATGTTGTGCACAAGGAAACAATTAGTGAATCTTTACGTTCGTCCCCTTTACGGCTCTGATGTTATTTTTTCGGACTTTAGATAGCGAGGTTTCGAATAAAAAGTAGTACATGGGACTGGTAAGATATGAAGTTTGTCACTTTTAGGTTAACGAGGGAGGGAAGCACAAAACGGCATATTGTGTAAATTAAAATGTGACGGGCTAACAACACTTTTAACCCTTAAACGTATCAGGGGGGTCAAAATGACCCCCCAAAGGTTTTCGGACCTAACTTTTTTGCTTTTTAAAGCCTTTTCCATGATGTTTTCAGTACCTGTGGTCAGATACATGCGACGTATTTTGACACTAATTAGATAACGACAGCATGCATAATGCATGCAACAAAAATAATGCAAACTGATTAGCTTTTACATTCGAAATGGCAAATTCTCTGGAAAAATGTGTTTAAATTCAGATTTTTGTAGTTTTTATCATTCGTTTTGTGGTTTTTACCCACAAAACAATGTTTTCTACCTGTTTACAACTGTTTTGC
>JANVCK010093326.1:0-19854 GCA_026546655.1 Epizoanthus illoricatus
TACAAAAAAGCCCCCCTCCCCAAAAAATAAATAAATAATAAAAAGGAAAAAAATCCGCCCCGAGATTTCAATTTTATAATTATTTTTTCCTTTGAAATATAACATCGAAGATATTAGGAAAACAAACTATACCATAAGAATGAACCCGATGATTGCCACGAATAACCACACTTCATGAATGGTTATTGACTCAGTTAATTGTGAACGGTTATGGCCACTGTGCTTTTACACACGTTGAGAAGTTGCGACACCTACTGAACTCAGTTTTGAAAGCTGCTCTCGGAACTGAAAGAGTGAATAGTATCTATCAAGGAGTCCCAAGAGCTTCATTTGAATGGTCTCACTATTTTCCCATGTGTTGCGTGTATGCGAAGTTGCAACATCTCACTCAGTTTTGAAAGGCTCTCTCAGGACTCAACGGGTTAATAGTACTCATCAAGAGCTTTCATTTGAATGGTCACACTTTGGGTTTTACCCATGTGTTGAGAAGTTATGACATCTCACTCAGTTTTGAAAGCCAACCTCAGGACTCAAAGGGTTAATACTACTACACAAGAGCTTTCATTTGAATGATCACACTTTGTGTTTTACCCATATATATGTTGAGAAGTTATGGCATCTCACTCGGTTTTGCCATCTTACATTTGATTTGAGTTAACTATTTTTGATTCACTGAATCTAGATTTTAAAAGCTACAAAGCATTCTAAAACTCATCGAGCATATGGCAAGATTACGTTAAATCGTCATTCGTGCAGAGGGAATCGACACTCTTTCTTTTATACGAACCTTGTTACAAGAAAAAGCCCAGGCTTTAAGAACATGCTAAGAACATAACTATAGGCTGAGGATAAGTATAGGGAACTTTGATTTTTTTTATACAAAATGGAAAGAATCATTATACTTTACTGTACAGCAACTATTTTAATACTACATATGTTTTTTGAAAAATATTTTGCCGAAATATATATATATAAACCAGGAGTCGGCTGTCTCGGCTGGCACTTAAAACGAGACACGGACGTGGCTGTACAGCTTCCGATCCCGCGGTTAACTCTTCCCGCCAAACTGGTCACGTGGTTTGTTTGTGGCACCAAGAAAATGGAAAACAATAATTTTTTATCTACAAAATGAAAAAACTAGCAAAGCTAAAATCCTCATAGGAATAAGAATGTTAATGTTCAGCCATGCAGGCACAGTCCAAGGAATACTTTCTTTTATCAGTAAAAAACGAATGTACTGCCACCCGCTGCAATATTCAGTAACCCATGAGCCACGGAGTGCCTTTCAAAACTGAGTGAGATGTCATAACATCTCAGTACATGGATCAGTAAAACACAAAGTGTAACTATATTCAAATGAAAGCTCTTGATAAACTTATTAACCTTTGAGTTGTGGGTGTGCCGTTCAAAACTGAATGAGATGTCATAACTTCCCCATGACCAACATCAGCATGAACAGAAACATAAAGTGTGACCATTTAAGTGAAAGCATTTTTGCAATACCGGTTGTTTTTTAGTACTACTGGTATCATATTTTGTTGAAGAATCTTAAACACTAGAATTGTGGCATCTCTACTACTAAAGGGATTTTAACATTTCAAAAGATGCACCATATAGAGTTGACTTGATAAGTCTGATTAATATACCAAGATTCGAAACAAGTGGCGCTTAAAAGTCTATCGCTTTGGTGTCTCATTTTAGACATCTGTTATTGTATTCGCTCTTTTTATTTAATATCTTGATACACAATGTACATTTTTATTCTAATTGACAGATTGCTTCACTCTTTCTGGGCCATTCCATGTTGTGTTTTATTCGTTGGTTTCTCCTCGTGTATGATTCTCAGAAGAACAGGCGAATATGGTGTTCGTGAAATGACATGTATTATTAAATGCGAGGTAACCGTGGCGTCCTAATGGTTTTCCACTGTTCTTAATGTCAAAAAACTGTCTCAAATTCATGAACAACGACGAGATCCGAGTTTGACTTTGTTTCCCACTCAACTAGCGCCTGCCACAGTACAGACAATATGGCACAGCGCGCAGCACACATGCTCGACAAAAACGATCCAGCTTCTGATATGCATACTTAGCTTGTCACCTTTTCTGGCGGACAAAACAGCCCAAGTGTCGTAGAATTTCTAATGATCATCCAGCTTACAATCCATGACAGAATGTCTTTATTAACACAATAAAAGAGAAACTTGCATAATTCCCACCATCTGACTTTTGCCCGCCTCCTCTGCTAGTGTTACTGTTGTGGATGGTGACAGCCTTTTAGCCCCCACCATTTTGGTTTTTATATTTAGGAATCTTGTCAAGTTTGAAGAAATGGAAAAGTCAGTCATTTCATGGATTTTTATCCAATATTAAGATAAATGAAGGCTAAGAATATTTTAGATTGAATTTGCGACGGTAAAAATACCGTAGCGCCACTTATAAATGTCATTAGAAAAATTGAAATGACAGTTTTCTGCCGAGACTAAAGTTGTTAATGTGTCACAGGAATAAATTAGAAGCGTTTTTCGTTGAATTATCATTTTATGAAATGAAGCAATGACATTCAAATGTGATTGTATTCTTTCGCAAATTTTATGTTCTTTACAATGAAACTTAACAACGGATTCGTTTTCATTTGTAAATCGAACCAGACACAAATGTCAGAATTGGTTGACATCAATTTTTAATAAAATTCAACCGATGCGAAAGGTTTTATTGATATATGTTTAGTTTCAATACTGAATACAGTTTCACTTTCCATGAAGATACAAGCTTGGAAGATGGACTTTTAATAACGATAGGTGTTTCATTAATTTTTAATCAAGACTTGTAGCAAATAAAGTAATGTTTACAACTTCTAGTCAGTAGAGCTTCTAGACTTCTCTCTCATCGATACACATGCGATGATAAAATTTTAACAATCCGCAGGTATCTCATGAAAGTTTAATGAACCTTGACCACAACTTTTTAATGTTTTTGATACTCTCCTTTTAAGCATTGTTACTTTCAACTAGGTTGTTTTGATCTCTTTGCATTTCATGTTTTTGAAAGAACTTTTTATTTTACTACAATAAACAGTTATGACTTGTACTGGACTTGCGCGGAAAGTCAGTGAATTTTTGCCTGATTCATTATTATTTATTGGAGTCAGTAAGTCAATTTTTTTGTCGCAATACTTTCAGCTTATTTTATTTTATTGATGACTATTATCTTCATACGATATTGTTGCATATGAAAAGAAATTATAACTCAAAATAGTAATGGTCAAGCCAGTATTCAACAGTAAAAGAATCTCGGTGAAAATTGGAGCGAAACTTCGCAGGTGCAACTATATATTATGCATCGTGTAATGACACTTTAAAATTAAAATGTGGCAGGTCTGCAGAAGACATCCTTCCCTGTTAAAGTCACAGTAATCAACTACTTGTCATAATTCGTTTCATTTTAAGAGTAAAACACATGATTAAAAGCCTCCAAAGCCAGCAAGAACCGCCTGCGCTCAGCGGGAATGCAGTAATCAAGACGGAAGATCGCGGTTAGACGCACTTTCCACTAAGACCAAAAATCGTAAACAGTGACAATATTATACTGTTGATAATATGAATCACAATTTGAACAAAAGCCACCCTTCAGGCCAACAGTATGATAAAGCGACTAAACCTAAATGAAGTTAAATTAAGTGTGGTATTGGAGTTTCCAAAAACAGTCTTCTGTTTTGAATACGTGCGTGTTGTTTGTATTTTAAATGTTTTCTTTTGCTATCGTTTCGTTTATGTGATTACTTCCTTTCACATTAAAATTTAGACATGCAAACGCAAACACAACTAACAGAACAAGGTGTATTAAAATAAAATTCTCGGCTAAACAAGAGTAACTCTAAATAAAACAAAAGAACGCCATTCATCGTTCTGCAAAGTTTAATTTTTTGGTCAAAAAGTTTGCGGAAATGTTCAACAAAAGAATTTGGGCCAAAATAAACTGACTGCAGAAAATTAACTAGAACTATATGAAACCATGACAGGAAATTACGACTCCAGAATTCATCTCCGAAATCTTGTTAAATTTTTAAGGCAACAGATGGTGTTTACAATTTGAAAACAAAACCCGAATTCTGCTGTTTTTAGACAAACTTGCTACAAGCCCTGACAGAGCTAATACACCAAATATCATTTGCAATGAGATATTTGTTTCTTATCGAGCGGGACTTTTGTCTCTCGTAATATAATATAGAATCTTATTAATTCAAGAGGTAAAAGAAAGTTTTGTATATAATAGAAAGATGGAAGAGGAAATAACTAGGATAAAATATTTATTGACCTGAACCGAATAAATTTGCAGAGTATGCGATCAACTCGAAAGCGGATCGTTTACATCTGAAGTATTTTTTAAAAAAACCGTTCAGTACTTGGCGTATAAGTGGCTTTTTGGTTGAAAGCTCTTTAAAATTAAAACGTCTCTCTTTTTAATCTTGCCGCATTTATAGTTATGATTAACGGAGATATTAGGATGATGCTTTCCTTAAGAAAACTTCAAAACACTTACTAACTTTATAAGCACTCACTGACTAAATAAAGGCATTAATGGAAGAGAAATGTTATTGAGACTTCCGTCTCTCATGACGCCTGGAAAAGGCATGTATGTATTCTAGTTAAACAGAATTTAAATATGTCATGAATTACCAAACCGCTTCAGCAAAAGATAACCCGTTGCATACATAATAGCCGAGAGAGAGAAAGCCGGAAGAAAATCTAATAGCTAGGCTTGGCAGTGCAGTGGGGGTTTTGTTGTTACTCTAGAAGTTAACGAAGTAATTTTCAGTTTGCAGCAATTATTAAAACGTGTATATGCGAAGGCCTACGATGAGCATCTTATTGTTTCTCTACCCGATTGTTGCAGCTTTCTGTTATTCGGGCGTTTACGAAAAGTTACATGTAAATGAATATTAAATGAACTTAGGGTCGGGAGTTCAATTTGGCCAAACATCTCATTCAGAGCGGCTTGAGTGTTCCGCATGGCGCAAAATTACCCCAATAAGTACAAGGCAAATAAGAAACGAATTTTGTCAGTTTTTACCATTAACTGATTCATATTAATTCTATGAATGTGTACTTTCCAAAAGTTGAATTCGACGGAACTTACATTATGTGTATTTTGGTTGAAGTCTATAAGATGTCTTCCTAATGTTGATGCAGTTTGAATCTCAATTAAGGTGTTCTAACAACAAAACACTTGGCAAATTTCTTATTGATCAACACTTCTCAGTTCGACAGTATTTGAGGCCAGTCCCTGTTTTTCTAACATAAAAAAATTTCACGCAATTAAAAAGTGCTTTCCGGCTTCAACTGTCATTATGGTTGCATCAAATATTCGTGTACCGCGCATGAAAAGTAAATTATGACACTTTGAATTACACGGTTATAGTCCTAATTCAAAAGGTATTATACCGAATATTCAACACAATACTGTGCTTTGTAAAGGAAAATCTTAATTTACCACTGAAAAACAGAGGTAAATAAACTGCTTTGCGATCAAAATTTGTTAAATTTCAAATCCGAAAAATATTTGTGAAAATTTGTTGTGTTTCTAACTTTCTTTCATTTTACGCGAATGGTTGAGATTAGAAGACATGAAATTTGTTTGTAATACATAAGTCATAACAGTGTTCAACCGTAATCTTTGAGTATAATCTATCTCTTAAATTGGAGTCAATGTTGTCGTTCCAACTACAAATTGAATGCAAATACTTTGAGTTTGACCTTCTATTTTCAAAAACTGAAACATATATATACTGTTGATTGTCCGATCATTATTTTCCTTGCTCAATGCTAAGTTGTTCACACCTAGAACCTTTTTTGTCTCTTTTCTACAGAGAGCACAGTAGTGTAAAATTTACAGCTTCGCGCGCTTGAAATTGCAATTAAAAGTTATTACTATGCGCGAGGCTCTTTGCCTAGCTCGCAAAATAGCCATTCTGAGATCATTAGCGAGTTTTAGACAGGTGACCAAAAAGAATTACAGACAACAGGTGAAATCGAGAGCGGCTCAAAGAAGGCCATGATTCGCCGTTTGTCACCTTGTAAGGCACCTGCAGTGTGCTATAAATTACTGTTCAATTTGCATTGTTTGGTTGTTGATGTAGAACTTACAATTTCCGGATTAAACCAGCCTGTGTTTTGCTTTATTCTATCGACGGCGTTTATAGAGCATTGTTTGGCATGTTAGGAAAACACAATGAACGTAGATTTATTAATTTACAAGAAATTTAGCTCTAGGCTTTGTTCATCTGGATTCAACACTTCTTGCTTGCTTGCACTCGATGCTGGCAAGCTGAAAGTATTATTAGCAACAAAACTGGAAGTGAAAGATAAAAAAATGACCAACGGATGTTTCGAAAGATTTTTACAAACTATAAATAAAAGCTGGTTAGAATACACTTCAACAACTGCTTGTTGTTGGTCTTTGAGACCTCTGTGACGACACAATAGAGTGTACAAGCTTTCTATTCAATGAAGGAGAGACTAAATTAATATTGGCATAATTTGAAGTCTATGCAAACATACTTTATTGAAGGTTGAAAGAATTGAACACATTGTTTTTTAGTATGGGCTAAAATTTAATTCGGAGGCTTTCTTCCTGATACTAAAATGTCTGTTTTCGCTGGGTGTGAAAACAAATTGAGATATTCGACTAGGTAAACGTTAAATTGTAGATAACTCAAAGATATGTTTTTATAATCTTACAAAAATCCTGTTTTAGAATTTTTATCCTGTTTCTTTTTTTTCTTGGCCGCACTGTAATGTATGTTGGACACGAAACGGCCGCGGGGTATATAAACAGAAATATAGAATTTTATGCACAATGTCGTGTTTTATTTCTCAACGTATTATAGATTCTGCTCATTCTAATCAACTATACATTTCATTTACAAAATTATAGTTTAAAATAGCACAGCATTTTATATGCGAGTTTGGTTGAGATTACTTATTTCACGAAAAACATCCATGTTAGTTACAATATCTATCCTGCTCAGGTTTAAATCCACTTCAACGTGGAATCTCGCGAAGTACATAACATTTCAGTTTAGTTTCATTTATCCATACAAAAATTCTGTTAGAAAACGTATAAGTCATATAGAACTTGTGTTAAATAAGTTTTAGTATTAGGCCGTTGTAACGATTATCTTTGGTTAAGCAATGATATGTTCGCAATTCCAGTCCAGTTCAAGTTATCATTTACTTAATTCTGTATAAAATAATGTCCCTGGCCTAGCGGTAATTTGTATCATAAAGAATCAAATGTGATTTAATACCTTTAGGGCTGAATTCGTTTCAGTCAGTTCAGTTTTCCTACGATCTGTACGTATTTAGTTACGACTAAAAACTTTCCCTCGTTCACCCATAAAGCCAGATGTTTACCCACGAATAACCACAGTAAGCCGTAGATTAAGTTCACGAAAATGATATCTTAAAAGCAACTCATTCATTCAAATTTACATTAAATTTGCGCCTTAACTATTCGACGTTTTATGTCTACGCTATTCAGTGCTGACAAAGAACGTTCATATCAAATTTCTAAGAGTATTTTATTTCGATATGGACAAAAAACAAAAGTTTCCTTTATAGTAATAATTTAGGTTGGGTTTTAATCAGCTTTTAACAGCTCCTGAACATCAAATTTCGATTTTAAAAATAAATTTCGTTGCACATTTTTTGACGAATTTGTTTAGAATCGTTTCTCTGTTTAATTGGAGGAACGAAATTAGAAGAATGAATTTTATTTCAACATTATATTTATTCAAACCAAAACTATGCGATGGATCTCAATTCTTTATCGAAGGCATCGCTTAAATGTGCTTGAATGGGAGCGTTTTTCTTCGCTTTTCTTAGTGTGTTTATGATTGCATACGTTTATGGCAAGAAAGTTTCATTACTTTCCTTTCTCAGTTGTAAGTTCTTCACTGTTTTTGCTTTGTAATTGTGAGGAGATTTCGCTAGTAAAGTCTTTTCCCCGCGGTGCAGCACTACTGTTTGCTAAACCCGCGGGAGCATGCGATCCAACAATTCGTGGGTCCACATAAAGTGATAGAAAACCTGACGGCAAATTCTCTTTGCTTCTGTTTGAGTCTATTGCCGCAAATGTTACCGGTCCAGAGACACCAGGGTAAAAATGTGTCTTTGCAAGCGATGGAAGAGGCGTGAATGCTGATCTTGGGCTGCCCATAAAAGTGTCGCTTCTTCTAAATTTAAAGCTATCGGGCCTTTGATTGCGGAATTCGCTTGGTAAGTCCTCGCTGTACGCCGGCCACGGTGTCGAGTCAACCAGAACCGTAGGGTCATTTCTGCATTTTGACAAGACGTCTTCAATAGCTTGCACAAGGTCGCCGCTACAGGACTGCAGAATCAACTGAAGTACGCTCACTTTAATCTTTGGAAAAATTTTGATTAAGAGCTCTATGGAGGAAGAGCGACGCAGTGCTTGCGATGGGGACAATGGATGGTGGCCGGGAAAAGGCGGTTTTTCTGTTGGCTCAAACTCGGAAAATATTCGTCGTCGTTTGTCGGCGATGGGATCTGAAATTAGCGAACCAACTGTGAAATGGCGAGCGGCCAATTCGCTTGGAATATCCCCATGGTGTTTGCGCTTTATACCTGTGAAATTACAGAAAAAAGTCTGTTATTTTTCAATAAAATAATTTGTGTGTGCACATAGCGTCTGTTCCATAATACCTATCAGTGAGTATTCATGTTTTTCAGACAGTCATGCAGGCGTTTCAATTTTCGTTTTGCGGCGCTATTGACAACCATTTCAAGATAAACTATACATTTCCTTAAAACAATTAACTATTTTCAAAGGAAATTTTATACCACGTTAGGCCATGGCAACTTGTTTCAGTAATGTAACATAATTTCTTTTTTCATTTTGATACCTTGATGAGTTTTGACAAGATTCAAATATAGCTTTTTTCTCTTTTCCTTTCCTTTTCAGCCGTTTCCCAAATGAAAATTACTTTGAGCATTTAATATGTTGATGTATTGTATACAGTTAAATATAAACAGAGAAAACTTTCGGTTTTGATTACCATGTGTTTGCAAGTATACACTAAAGCTCTAGAAAACAACAACATAAACCTTAAAACATTTTTTGGTATAAAAATATTTAACACAGCATTCTATCTTTGGCTTTGCACATTTTATTTAGCTCAGTTTACATCGCTACAGGAAATCGAATATACACACCAAAGTTTCTCCGACCATAAAAAACATAAATCCTCGTTTATTTTTGTGTTTCTTTTCTTGTTTCACTTTTAATGTGAACTGATCAAAATAGGTTTGGGCAGGATCTGTGGGTTTTTTATCAATCAAAACAGAATCTCTTGACGTTCATTGCTTTTATAATAAATGAAAACAGGAAGATATCTTTTTCTCCTCGAAAGCAAATTTGGATACACAATGAAATATTCTTTCAATGCTTATATTTCCCCTTTTCAAAACAGTTACATCACACATTGCAAAGCGAAAGTAAGGAAATGAAGTGAATTGATGTTTCCTAAACTAATGTCCCTATAAATAAACCATCTATACTGAAAAGAGGAAGGGCAAAGGAAGGCAACTATAATTTTCGTTATATTGATGAGTTTTAATTGCCCCACAGCACAGAATCATGGAAGTTCGTGTGTGGGTGGGTGTGGGACTAATATTTGTTGGTAGTAAAACGGCTTCGTAGCAGCTGCGTCATTTGTGGAAATTTGATAACTTTTTTCGCTAACTAGCCATCACAGTTGGATACTAAACAGAAGATAAGAAAGTCTTAATAGGACTTGTTCAAAATTAAACCAGAAAGATACAAAAGCATGGAGTAGTTTCGTTATCAAGCAAAACGCGCATTTAATCTCGCGATAAGTGTCAAGCTACATGACATCTCCAGTGTCACTACCGACGGGCGAATGTCACAGAACTTCAAGATGGTCCGATGAAAATTTATAGTGTGTTGAAATTATTAAACATATATCAGTGAAAAGTGACATGTCTTCAAAAACGATAATTTTTGTAGTTTGCCATTCAAAACAGTCCGTATGTACGAAAAAGTTCTTTATAGATTTCTCTGTGTCACATACACATATGATCCGTTAAGGAAACTCGAGTTAATCTAATAAAACTTAAGAGACTGTTATTTGAGTATGTTTTAGGAAAGACTGCAGGTTTTGACGCATACCTTGCATGTGCTGGGGAAGGCTTCCAGCGAAAGGTCGAAATGCTGAACACGTGCAGTCGAGATGGCCATCACTTGGGTGAGCTGGCCCGTGGACCGATTGTTGATGTTCTGCGGGAACGAAAGTGCCCGGCCCATGAACGGCTTGCTGTTGCTCTATGGAGAGAAAAATCGAGACTCACTGGAATGAATAATTTGAACTAAAACATTTTATTTAGTTCAGATGACAGTCTCGCTAACGCAGATGTCGGTGTACGGTGTAAAATTAATGTTATCTGTTGCAAAGTACTAAGTTCTCGATTAAACATACCACGGTCACGGGCATAATTGCTTACTCACAGTTCACGCTGTATCGTCGTTTCTTTGAAAATTATCTGAAGGAACTGATAAATTGATGACTTCAAATCTGCCTTATCTATGCAAATAAAATGCCATATTGTTGATTTCTTTTCTGTTTTCTTTGGAATATCTAGCGCGGCAGGCCGGCATAGATTTGCAAGACTTCCGCCCTGCTTCGTAAGATCAAAGAAAAAGCTGGCACTTAGGAGAATACAAAATAATAATTTTCCTCCCGGCAAGTTGTTTGCGTCATGTCCGAAAAAGGTAATAAAATCACAAAAACTCGTGCCAATATTTTGACAAATTGTATCTTCCTACGTGTATCTATATATATTGTTGCTAATGCGCAATTCTAGAATTTAAAAACATGAAAGGGTTCACGGCAGTAGATTAAGACAAAGAAACCTGACCAGCAGAAAAACTTTGAATTTACATTACCTGCGGGTTTCTGAAATGGATGAAAGGCATTCGTGATATTTTCAATTTCCGTGCACGGTTCGTGCGGAGGGGTTGAAATTTCTTTTTTAATTTCTGTTGAAAAGAAAGAAAGCAAAGCAAAGTTAAACCCAAAGCATTATCAGAAATTCCATAACAAGGTGGTTGTCATAACAGAAACTAATATAAGAGGTTATTTAGACTCCAATCGATCTGACAAGAAACCATTTCAAGAGGATATTGTGAGGCACGAAAATAATTTCCAATGTGACACAGAATCATAACTAAGAACAAAACCTAAAAAACTGTCTTAATGAATGATTTCCACAATCACATCGGATTGCTTTTTTGATTTGCTCTCTTTTAGCTCTATTTCCACAAATTATGTTTCTTTTATTTCCACTAACTTTTCTCTTCCTCTACCATATGGTTTGTATATAAGATGTAATTTAAAAACATGCCTCCCGAACGCAATAACATGAGAGCTTGTATCAAAACGATTTAATGACTACGTGTCTATAACTTTAAGCTGTTGATAAATGGTCAGAAATTGTAAGCGTCCTACAAGACCTTCGGGGTTTCAAACATCATTCAAATAATTTTGAAATAATAGTCATTTTGTAACATTTTATCCTTTCAGAAGACAGTTGGAAATTATCGAATTAATTCGACTAAAGAAATACATCGCATACACGCGTACACTTTCAGTTAAAAGCTATTAGTTTAAGCGCTGATAGTTTTAATCGCAATCTTTGCCCTCGTTAGGGTAAAAAGATAGTAGCACTTGCAGTGAAATTGCGCCAGTGCTGTTTATAATGAATTTTATCAGTGTTTTTGCCAGTGGATTTTTTTTACTTTTGTAACAAAATAATACATAATAACATATGTCCTCTTAACTGATGCTAAAGTCATATTTTTAAATTAAATTTCAGGGAGCATATTGAGAACAAGTTGAGGAAAAAGAAACTTCTGAATAGATAACTAAGATTTACCTGGACACTCGTTGTTGTTATTGTTGTTGTTGTTATTGTTATTACTTGGGGCAGGAGAGGATGGTGGTGAGGAGTTCTCATTCTCTCCCTCATTTCCACCGACCATTGCCATGGCGGTGAAGACATCTCCTGGAGGCAACGGTGTTCTCTGCTCTTGCATTTGTTGTCTTCGTAGTGCAACCTGAGCTGCAAGAACTCTCTGCCTCTCGGCTATCAGAAGACACTTAGGACATAGGCAATCTCTCCAGCGGCAGAAACCTTTATGCCCTTTAAGGATTGAGTCGAACCCATGGTTTCGGCACCTTGCACACTTTGGAGTCCGTTTTTTCTCCAAATTACTGCTTCCCTGGCTAAAACTCATGCTGGAGCAATGCAGACTTTCTGCTTGTTATCCACTTGGCTGACTGGTCGTATGTACGTGAATTCTTGTTGCAGCTCGAGCACTCTTCTGTACTGTTACTCGATCGTTGTAAAACTATCGAATGGCTATGTAACTTGGAATTTAGAATGATACTACTTTATACCCAGCCCACTTCCCTCTAGCACTCAAACGAATAATCAGCCGGGAGCCTGTGATTGGTCCGTGCAGTGTTGCGCTTTAAAAGGTGATTTAATGAAGTGGAAAGTTTCTTTGTATGATACAAGATTTGATTGGCTACCGTGTGTCGTGAAGTCGGCCACCTGGGCGATACCTCGCATGCGTTGTTCAGATAGCAGGTGGATTGAAGGTGAGTCATTTCAAACACCGCAGACAAAAGCCGTTAAAACCAACGTCAAAAAGGTGAACTTTCAGCAAACATTTGCAATGCCTCCGTGAAGTTTCTTCTTATTAAGATCAAAAGAGCAAACTCCCATTAAACCACAGCGTGCGCGATGTATCAGGCGGAGAACTTGTGTTACCGGCGGCGCGCTCTATTAATCAAAAATGAAACTTAAAGAACTAAAAGAAACAAAATTTTACATTTTCTCGGGGCATAGTTTGATTATTATATGTTTTATAAGATATTCAATGCTAATGTGATTTCTTTTAATTCCTTAGTGATAATATTTTAATCTTTTAATCAATGATGTTTCAAGACACTGACTGTAATTAAAACTTTAAAATGGCGATGACGTTCATAGTTTGTTTTTGCTTCAATTCTGAGTTTGAAAGGAAATCCGTTTGTAGGTTATTTTTGTTTGAAAATACACTTCCTGTCAAATTGGTATTAATTATTCATTTTACTTAGCTTTGGTGCCTTGACTGAAATTAAATTGATTCCTAATTTCATAAAAACACTAATTGCTTACTCATTACGACACTAAGCATTACAAAATAAATATTGCTCCGAACTGACAAGAAACGCTGAATTAAATTCCCAATGAATCAAATTGAAGTTTGACTGCAAATGAGGCGGAACATGATTTTAAAAATGTGCACTTTCGCCTCTGATTTTCATTTGCAGATAGTACTACTTTTAATATTCTAAGTACAGGCAGAAAACACCAAATCTTGAGAGAATCGGTTAGCCCGATAACCGAAAAAATCATTGGAGTGTTACCCTCATCTAGATTAATCGCTGCAGGTGGCTTGTAGGGAGACGGGATTTGGGCTCTAAAAACAGATTTTCATATTTCTCTTAGTGATTAAAATTTCTACGTATTTCAATACAAATACATTGCGAAGAATGGTTAAAACACTGACATTTTGTATTCTCTTAATATCACGGTTGTGTCGAGCTGTTAGATTTGGCGATTTTTGTTACAATGACAGAGTTTACTAGTTAACATCTGAGATATTTTTCTTGCGTGTGAATTTTTAAAAGGACTTTCGGAAGCAAGGTCCTGTGAGATCAAAGATTTAAGAAGATTTGATTTATGAGTATTGAAAGAGCTAGGAGAACCAATTTTCCAAACGGTGGGAGACAGGATAATTTGCTGATCTTATCAACAGATCATTTGGAAATCTAAAAATTTAATAAAGGCTTTAACATAAGTATATTTCCAGCGTTAAGAATCTGCAACAGGTTTGGCCAACAAATCCTGATATCACAAGCAATTTTCTGATAATATCAGTAAAAATGTATATTCAGATGCCTTGAAACTGAATACTTACGTCAAATTATAAAGAAACAAGCAAATCTACCGATCTAGATACTATGTGACTGGGCAACTTTTAAAATTCATTATGATATTACTGTATCACGTCGCGTTAATATTTTCTTAAAGAGACGAAGATCCTTTCTTTCGCGTCGGATAAGATAATTTAAAGCAAAAAATGCGCATTTCTTACATAAGAATAAAATATCTTGTCTGTTTTCTGTGCGCGTTGAAAAAATACTGGCACGGCACACAAAAAGAGCTGAATTTCAAAATGACAAAAAAATATAGTGTTAATTATTTTGAAAGATAACGGATACGAATTATGATTCATTATAACTCTAAATGAACATAAAAAGACATCTTGTTTTTACTGATCCTATTTCGAGGGCTGATAAAATTTGAATTAAACTTCTTACCAATCCGACGCAAAATCATTGACAAATTGGTGTGACTTTTCGATCATTAAACTTACACTATAGGGTATGTTTGGGAGTCAATGAACACTGTTCTTGAACTGCAAAAATCAACTCTCAATGGAGGCATCTTTCAGGAAATTAAAAACCCATGTAAACATCAAACTGTGTCGAGCAAAAGACATTTTACTCCCGACTTCGTAAAGTCAAATGACATTAAATTAGTTTATTCGCTCGTTGGTTATTAAATATCCCACAGGCTTAAAAACCTACTTCCGTGCCATTCTACATAGAATAAACAAGGTAGTATACTGACCAAATTCATCAAAACTAGTAACAATGACTCGAATACTGTGAAACCCGCTTTAATAACTCTTTGATTGAACAAACCCTCGGGCTCTATTTTAGATAGCAAAATTACTTAGTTTTAAAAACAACTGATGCCTTCAATACTTATGTTCCCATAGTAAATTGGCAAGAAATTCTCTCCGGCGACATTCGATTCTTCGGTAAAACATTTGTTTGTAAGCCTGAGAGTCGTTGATATTTTGCAGCCACTGTAATATAAACAATAAAATCGTGTTATATTTTGTTTTACTGATGCTTCAGGGCACGCCAAGAAGTAAGAGGTTCGAGTAAAAACTATTCTGAAAATAAACAATGATCTGTTAATTGTCTCTTTGCCGAATCTCCGCCTTAAAGGTGCCTTTCTTTGGCATGAAGATGAGTTAACCCAAAGGATAAAGTCAAAACAGGTTTAGTTGTGATGTGCGCGTTTTCGCGCACTGTAAGAAATGCGGATATATTTGTTATTTAATGATGAAAAAGGCTTTTTCAAAGGATTCTTCCAATCTTTCCAATCTCATCCGTTTGATTTTGCTCGAACTGATTGTCTATAGCCAGCTCTTGCCGTGTGAAAACAGCACGATACTGCCCGGCATGATGTGCACTTGCTAATAAATTAATTTAGAGTTCATGAAAAAGCGGTTATTGACCGTAGAAGCGAGCTCATTGAAAGATTACAACCATTAAGACAGGAAGGCTCTATTTAAATAATATTAGTTATTTTATATCTTAGGAAAAGCCGCAGGATGGCAAATTGTTGTCTTTTGACAACATACAATGCAATAGTTAACTGGGCGGATTGAGATGGTATTTAGAAACAGTCAAAGGCCACTCTGTCATTGTGCAACTCATATATACGCGACTTGAACGGCTATGAAAAGCCGAGGAGTAAACTCGAACCCTGAGGAAAAAGTTGTCCCGAAATCTTTACTTTGACAATACATGTAAAGCAACGAATTTGACCTCTGTTTAGACGGTGTAATCAATATTTTCCCCTATATTGTGTGACAATCTTCTGCTCTCACCCACCGACACCTGGAACTCGATTTTATCCGTAAGATTAAAATTAAACAACAGCTTTTCCAAATGAAACGATTATCTCTTTTCTGTCTCCTCTATCATTTCTTTCCTTCTGTATAACACAGCTATAATTAAAATTCTAAACTCTGTAAGAATAACAAATTTCTGCTTTCAAAACCTGAGGCTACTGGGGAATTGCCAAAATGGGAGTAAATTGTTAAACAGTAGAAGCAGTTTACTGAAAGAAGCATTTCTTAGTTGCGTGGGGATTTATTTACGAAATACAGACATTCAAACCTATCAAATCACTGCCCTGTCACTTCAAATAGCATGAATCCCATATCGGCCAATTTCGCTGAAATGAACAGTATCAAGAATCGAAAACGACATACAAACTTCTGCCACTTGGAAAATTTGTCGATAAGTCAATTAGGATGGGAGAGTTATTAAATCGTACTCAAACACTGACAATTTTCTCTGTGTATCTCCGACATAATTAAACTTTACCGATGTGGTATTAAACCTAAGAGTGATATTGTGATTGTTTAGTTTCGTTCAAAAATTAACATTGAAATTAAAATTAGAAATTTTTATTACTGCGACGCTTTGACAAACCTTAATTTCCAGTATATTTGAACCGAGTTCTGCACGAAAATATAAGGCGTTGTTGTGGCTCCAGAAGCCAGGAAAACAACTCTTGAAAACGTTTCCGAACTTGAAATTAAACTGTTTGTGGGTTACCAAAGTTGTTTTATACTGTAACTATAAAGAGGCAACCGAGAAACTTGTACCAGCATCACCAATGCTGATTGTTACTACAACAAAATAGAACTATTCTGAGCTTTCGACTCAGCTCTATTGAGTTGTTTATCCCTTTGTCCTTGCGTCTTCAGATATCATTTCCCGCGCCTCTATAATAGAAAATCTGAAACGCTAATGGGGAACTCATTGGGGCGAAGAGTTTACAATACTTATTACTACGAACAAAACAGACACGACAATTGCCGGATTTATCAATATATTTGCATTTTAGTTTCTTGTATTGTCTTGGAAGAAATAGTTCAGGTGTCTATTCTAGAAGTGACTGCTTTCAATCTGTGTTCGTGAGACTGAACAATAACGGGGACATAAACTTGCATCGTGTGTGTGTGTGTGTTTACTGTTTCACATAGGGATAAGCTTGTTGGCGTTGTCGCACGGATATTTTATGAAAACCTGAGCTGACATTCTTTTGAAAATGATGCGGAAAGTTCTTTGATGTTCCGTTTTCCTTGGTTGTTTTCGTGTCCTCGTGTTTTCATACAAATATTTGGGCATGAATTGTAAATCACTGAAATGAGTACATTTTGCTAAACACGCAAATAATAAAACACTGACTTGCCAAACACTTGCTGTGATAGGAATAAAACAGTTCCATAACGAAAATTTACCAAAAATGGATTTGCCACAAGTTGTTTCAGTGTTAGCTGGTATCAAACCGTGTACTTTTTAAAGGTATACATTCTATCTGATTGTTATTTACTTTTTCTGATAGATTCTTGCAGTCATAGTAATGCATTTTTTTGTTCAAATGCGCATTTACAATTTAGTATATTTGAATTGAAACGAAAGCAATGAAGTCACTGCTCTAACAGTCCACACTTGATCCAATCATACAATCACTGACTTATCTGTAACGCCGGCATTACAGTACAATTTTTGACAAGTGAATGGGTTCTCTAAAGTCTTCCATGGAAGGTTGCGACACTAGACCACGGCTTAACGTGCCACGAATGGTGTGGCGAAAGAAAGTAGCAAGAATTCGACAAATGGAGTCCGGGAATCGAACCGGGAATGTTCTGGTTTTAAAATGACCGACGCAAGTCACACCAGTATTGCTGTTCTGTGCATGGAAGAACTTAGTATCTCTTGTCGTTTACTTGATCACGTTTCAAAAGCTGACGGGAAGACACTATGAAAAATATAGAGATAGTTTAACCTGTGAGCTACAATAAATACCTGAGAAAAATGAAAGTGTGTTCTTTTATTTACAAGCTTGTTTTCTTTGTCTGTAGTTAAACAATATGAATTATCTCTAGTGAGAACTCTGTCTTGTTTGTGTTGTCGCTTTCGATACTGGTTTCTTGTTATGTTTGTCCGTGTAATTATCTGTCCGTCCGTAATGGCGCAACCTTTTTTAAAATTTGACACGCATACATTATCCAAACACAACATAAACCCCAACTTCACCAACAATTCCCTCTTTTGTTCGTGGCGAAGGGCTAGCGCTCGAAACGACAGCTCAAATCTTTTCACCCTCACGGTGAAAGTAACGCACCATGTAAACTTTTGGTTGTTTATACCATTATTTGTCTGTCTCTCTGTCTGTCACTATCTGTCTGTCTGTCTACCTGTCTGTCTCTCCATGTCTGTCTGTCTTAGATCTCTATCTTTCCGTCTGTTTGTCTCCTCAAATGTTAAAATGTCAAAATGTTTTCTGTTATAATCACATACATGTAACAACTTCAGTTGATTTCAACAGTACATTTGACGCAAACACAGTTAAAGTTTCAGATAAATGTGAACAATGTGCAATTTTCTGAATCAGAATCGCACTGGCTAATAAAGAACAAAATGATTCCCAACTGACCAATGGTGGAGCAATTAAACTTTACTTGGCGGGAATTCACGACGTGCGCAGCTCGCTGTTTTATTCATGTTTCTGTGCTATTTTCAAAGCCGACAAGACAAATCTACTCTCCAGCTCTAAAATCTTTACATCTACATGTATGTGATTAAAATGAAATCACGAAGTTTTTGAAAATTTCACTCTTCCTTAAGCCTGGTTTTACCCTGGCTACCAGAGGTTAAACTCGCTCTCAGAGCGGAGCACAGATCGAAGCACGGAGGCGGAAGGCCAACGCTACGAAGCGTGACCAGAACGGTCGGCGATATTGTAATAAATTGAAAACTGAGATAAATGTTTGCTGCCATTTTGATTTGTATTATACAAAGCCGTATATAAACTGGAAAGACTTGTCTGTGGTGCTGCGACACCGCACACGGCCATCGCAGATATTCGCAGATGGGGCCACTGACCTTCACTTCCCGTTACAGATCATATGCGATATGGAATTTCCAAATTGCATGCATACTAGCTTGCCGATGGCAATACGGTAGTGAATACTGTCGTGGAGAAATAGCATTGTTATTTGTTTATATCACACACTGGGTTTAGTATACATCGCTCGTGTAAAATAGATATTTATAATAGCGTATAACCATATTACATCCTCACTTCAATGTGCAAATCACTTTAAATTTGTGCGAATGTAAAATAGAAATTATCCTCTGATTAGCTGAGCAATTATTTGGGATCGATCGAGTCAAGGAATTTACAATCTTACAACAAGCCAGCTGGTCACACCATAAATTACTTACATTCTGAACGCCGAAAGGCAGCTGAATTTCCTGAAATTGAGAAAAGTACTAAGTCAGATATTAAAATGCAAGAAAGAAGCAACCAGGAAGTTAAATAGAAGCAATTCTGCGCAGCGCCAAACTCACCTACAACCTCCGCGGAATTCAAAATCGAAGATTCAGAACGGAAAGCGTTGTGGTCTTGCGCATGTCAATCTCGGTCTTTGCGCATCTACCGTATACCACAATCCCCCGCGCCTTTGTTCTTGCCGCCGACCTCAATGTCTGGCTTTGGAAAACATTTGAGAAAATCGGCCTCATTTATATAATGCAACATCGATTAGATCTAGAAAGGGGCACACAATACAGAGTAAACGGATATTGTCCAAAAGCATGCTCCCCCAGGAAAGTTTTTAAATCGAAGTTCTCTTTTAAAAATGTAATTTCCTGCAATTTGAGTTCACTTTTTTAACTTTTGGATTAAGAAAGGAGGGGTCAATGCCTCCCATCCCCCCTCTCCCAAATCCGCCACTGCATGCATAAGACATTTGTTTTTCTGGAGATCTTTTAAAGGGACTGTGCAATAATTATTGGGAGAAGGGTTGAGAAATGGAGGGGGGG
>JANVCK010093327.1:0-11909 GCA_026546655.1 Epizoanthus illoricatus
CATGTAATATAATGTAAAGCGCTGTTGATCTTGAATTGTAAATGGCGCTATATAAGTAATAAATTATTATTATTATTATTATTATTATTATAAAATACAATGGTTTGGCCCGTTTACTGTGACTTATTCCTCTAAATTTCTTTACTTTCGTTACTTTTAGCGATGTTTTCTTCCTATTCGAAGATGTTATATCCTAATTAAAACAGTTTCTGAAAATGCGATATTGACAGTGGCCCTTTAAAATGTTCCCTACAGTATTCCTCATTGCTGTTTTCTTCTTAAACTAAATTTTAGAATAAAGTCATGCGTTATACGTAGGACTGGGAGACTAGTTTGGGAAGTGTTTCTTCATCTGAAATGTCTGGGAATATTTTTGTTTGGGGGCCATACTACTGGAAGTATACAGTATTCTACATTTGAATATTCTTTACTTTGGGGGAGGGCAGTGCATTCTTAACTCTTCCATATTTCTTTATTGTTATGTAAATTCTATGTTGACAAGGAAGTATCGGACTTTTTCACCACAGGATATCAAATTTAAGTTTATGGTGGCAGTGTTGGTGGAGTACATCCGATCATTAAATCAGTTCGATATCCAAGTCGAGGTTTGTGACTGTTTTGTTCCTCAGTGCTACTTCAAACTTTATTTTTTTCTTATTTTTGTGGGGGGTGGGGGTGGGGGCGTTTATTGGATGGAGACGTTTATGCCTTGTTCTCTTACAAGAACTTCTAGTTGAACACAACTTAGTATTACATCCAGCTAGTTAGTTCTCCGCTGAAAAGTACCTGTACTGACAAAAACGGAATGAAAACTTTCATTCATGCGCTGTAATATATTTCTTTGTATTGCTCCTATAGCTATATTTCAAGCGGGAAGAGGAGGGGGCGTTTATTAGAAAGGGGCTTTACTATAAAATACTTGTAAGAGGGCGTTCATTAGATACAGTTAAGACACTATAATCGTAGAAGATCGAACGTAAATGATAAAGAATGAAAGAAGTGGGTAAGCTTACTGGGGAGGCAGGAGTGTGGGTAATCTGAGGAAAAAGGAGCCATTGACGCTGTGCATCCCGTGTTTTTTGTCAGGCAATTAACAACCATGGTTAGACTTTAATCATTCTTTCGATCGATCAATTAATCAGTCAGTCAGGGGAAAGTTACTGGGTGAATTAACTTATGGAAGTTGGCTACGAGTAAGAACAAATGAACGGATAATTTAATCTTCTTTTCAGCATTATCTGTACGAACTTGTCATCAACACTTTGGTTCAAAATAAATGTTTTTATCAATTGCACCAGGTAAGTCAGTTATGTAGCAATACGGATTCATGTATTCATAGGTCTTTCTTGGTTGTTTTATTATTGAAACTCTAGTTAATATAGTATCATCATCGGCGTTTTTCATTCGATTTCCATCGTGTGCTTGTGTACTGAATGAAGCTGAAGTTTCAATGACCATTCAAAATATGACCTGACTTGTTGGAGACTTTTGTTCCTAGCATTCCCTCGGCCTGAGAGGGGACATGGTTATTCCGCAAGGGAAATTAGTAGCAGTACCAAAGTTATTGTACAAAAAATCTAAAATCATTTAGTTACGCGGTAACCATCTTGGACACGTCTTATTAGGGAATGCCCAGGGTCCTAAAACGGGGAAAGCACATGGACTAAATCGTTTTCATTCATCAGCAAACGTCCTGGAATAGTTTAAACAAACAGACCGAAGAATGTCTGCTAATTGAAGGAACACAATTTGATGTTGATGCCCCTTTGCTATTTTGTTGCAGTTGTATCTTAAAAAGGACCGTTTAACTACTCATGGCGTTAAGAGCCGCCTTTTTGGCTTTATAGACGGTTGTCTTATTTTTTCCCTATAAGACTATGGATCTAAAATTAACTAAAACGTTCGAAGTGCGATTTAGATTAAAAAGCAAATAAATTTCCCTAGAACTTGATATGCTGATTGGTTTACACCTTCTGATTCTTCTGAGGGTTAACGTTTATGTTTGCTTCCCAGTTTCTACAGTATCATGTAATAAGTGACTCTAAACCTTTGGTAAGTATTTAGCTTTAGTATCGCGTTCTTGTGTTTTGATTGTGTTTAGGATAGTGGTTACTATGTTGTATATGTTGTTTTTTTCTCGTAAAGTTGATGCATTATTTTTACCGTGCATGTTTACCTTCTCATAGTAATACTGTTCTTTTGTTCCAGTCGTTTTTAAAGACAACGGTTATTTAACAATTATTCCACGAACGCGCGCTGGATATGAGGTAATATATAGCTAAAGAGGTGCGCAGTGCCGAGTTGGCTATAATAATCTAATATCCAACAAGTGTGAGTGGAATAATTGCTTAATTGAATACCAATATAACTCTTACTTTTTTCCTTAATTTTGTATAAACCAAGTAAAATTTAATGTAAACCAAACGGAATTTAGAGTATACTTCCGTTTTCAGAAACAGCTGTTTTCCATATAAGGCATAACTGATGGTTAATCGCTGATAACTATCAGTTGTAGAACCAGTAAAAACGCTAGAAATTCAATAACCAGATTGTTGTATTTAATAATGTCAGTGTTATGTTTGCTTTTAATGAGATTGTTGATCAAGGGATTATCTTATGAACTCCCTCCCCTGGTTTCTCTCTGACAGGCTTGTCTTATGTTGTCTCTTGAGAGCACGTATCCTCCAGCCTACCAACTCGCACTGGATATGCTTAAGGTACTGTATCTTGTACAATACTCTCTAACTCGCCTCATGGATTTGAAGTCTTTCAGAAATGATATTGGTAGACCAACACGAACAAACCAATGATAATAATAACACTAATAATATTAGTAACGATTTATCACTAGTATTTCCTCATAGTGGCTGTTCATCTACTAATATGGTCAAATCAAATCTAGTTAGTCTATGTAATTTATTGTCCATCAAATCTATTCTATCAGGAGGTAATAGATCCAGTATACATGCAAATATCAAAGTTTTCTTTACAAGGCGTTCGGACAGTTAGTGGTTCTAGCTGGATAGGTTACAGGTATGCTGGATAAAGTTGAAACGGTGGTAATGCTAATGCCAAGTAATTTGAGATAACCTTGGTGTACTTAGTGCATGATGGAGTGTGTTAGTGATAGCGAACAGTATTCTTACATCAAGCACACTCATTTAGAATTCTTGGCATTGGTGTGTGTACCCCATTTTTTCTGTATCTATCCCAATTATTTATGCAATAATTTATTTCCAACGTTACACACAAGAGCTTCTAACTACTAATTATCTAGATCATTGTTTTCAGAGGTTGAGCACAGCCAATGAGGAGATTGTTGAAGTTCTAATATCGAAGCAACAGGTAAATAGTATGCAATAAGGTTGGAATTTCTCTAACTTAATTTACAGGACTGTATACAATCTACAGTACATCATAGATTATTGTAGCTGAACTCCCCCCCCCCTAAGCGACTACATTAACAATCGTTAATAATATGGCTAAAACTGACATTGTGGAGTCCTGTGAGTGCCAGAAGACAGCACAGCCGTAACGGCAATTTGGGGGAAATTTGTACAGTTAAAGTCTGTCAAAAATGTCCGTCGATCTTCAGTGGGAACTGTAACAGTATCCTAGAAAGGGAGATGTTGATTACAATATTTGTACTTATATAACGTAATTAGCAAACTATGTACTGCGCGAGTGAGATACAAATTCTAGCCACTAGGCTACGAGGATATTCTAAGCTGTACAAGGACCGGGATTGAGTTCAATTCCAAAGGAATACTAATATCCGTGGGTGACAATACGTTTTCCAAAACGCTGATCAAGAAAAAATATCTTTTTACGTTATAGGAAAATTATATTTAAGAAGGTGTCGAGATGAACACCTCTTTCTTGTATTGCAGTTGTTGGCAGCTCTCAGGTTCATATGTACAATTGGTGCTGAGGATTCAGCCTCCCCTCGAAAGTTCCTGGAAGCAGCTGCTAACTCCAAAGACAACATGCTCTTCTATACTGGTAAGAATATCCAATAGTCGCTAAAGGGCAGATATATTAGTGTCTCATATTCTTTTATTATGTCTTATTTCATGCAATATGAAAATCTGAAAAGATATCTGGAATTGGCTCTACTTTAAAATGTGGCAAAGCTTTACGATTTTATTAGCTGCAATAGTTTTGTTGAACAGTAAGAGCTACTTTTGAAAAGTGCAAAATAGAAGAACACTTTTCAAAAGTGTTGGTTTAAATAAAAATATTTATGTACTAATGCTTTCACGTTCCTAGTTTTCAAGTTCTTTGAACAAAGGAATATTCGTCTGCGTGGAAATCCGGACTTTGTTCCAGGTATGTAAACTACTTTCTGTAACCAGATATCTACTTGACAACGCACAGCACCAAACAAATCAAACTGTTGAAACACGAAAATCATAGTTTGCTATATTGCTGCAGGTGAACATTGCGAAGTATACTCGCAGAAGTTTGAAGATATCTTTGGCGCTGGTAGGAAGAGTTTTAGCCAAAACATTTTGGACCAGTCAGCGAACTAAGAGCTATAGAAAGGTCGATATGAGGAGCTGGCTACAGAGAAGACGAGGATAATACCCGGATGTACGTCTGGAGTGCCTGCTGGCGGGCATTGATGATATTTCAGAAAGGAACTCCCTTACCTTGTGCAACATTACTTGGGCGCAAATAGCCATCGGTTCCGACGGTGTTAGTGTCAATTTGAGCTCAAACTTATTCAAAGTATGGTATCAGTTTGTAGTTTGTAATCAGCGTACAACAGTAACAGGCCGGGTATGTTTCGCTGTTTTCCATATAAGGCACAACTGATAGTTATGCGCTGATAACTATCAGTTGTGGAACCAATAACTCTAGAATTTCAATAACCAAGTAGTTTTGTTGGATAGGTTGATGCATTGAGTATTATCGTCGCTATTCAACTTCCCAGAATATGCCATCTATGTCAGTAACATCTGGATCTGGTTTTATGCGGTGTCCATAATTATTGCGATAATAAAGAGTTCGTGGATACATTTTGAGAAAATCGCTTCATACTTTTTTGCGAGTGATGCACAGGAATGTGTTCTGAACAAAAGTCGGGAACTGAAATACGTAAGAGTCGCCAGTTAATTTAGTTTTGTCATTTACTGACGTCATGATATATATGGAAAGTGATGACGTTATCAACCACACAAAATTTTTATCTTAGCTCTAAACTGTTTTCTATTAACTAAAATCCTCCTAACATAAAAATATAGTGTACAACGCAGCTTTAATTTTCCTTAGTAATCATTCATTTGTTTTACTTTAGAGCCCCGTTAAGGCTCCATTTCCGATTCATCGTGCACATTTACTGCATAAGGACTGGTGATCTCCGAGCTTATTGAATGTAGCAGATCTTGGGAAGATGGTAAACCTATTCTAATTTACAACTACCAAGTCGACTGGCTGCCGGTGTTACTTGTTTTTGTTCGTGTTTAACAAACTGTTGCTCTACAGTAAATTATTATATAAATTATTAAATTATTATATAAATTCGTTATTCATTCATATACCGTCAATTACAGGACGTAGAAATGTTCAAGAGGTTTGTTCACAAAACTAAAATATATATGGTAGTTGAATTGAAAAATTAGAAAATCTATTCTAAAAACTAAAGTTAATAACAAGATAAAATTTAATTTTAAATTAAATTAAAACCTTTGTCTAAAACCTCACTGTTTATAGCTGTTCTGTTTGTTTTATGTAATTGCAAACTGAGAGAATGTTTAATTATTTTTCCTTGGGTCAAGTCAGAAAATTCTCTATTAATGGTACCGTACTCATAATATGACATATTGGCTTCCAAAGGAGCCGATAACGTTTAACACCATCATGCATTATTATCATTACGAGTCGGTAGATCACCTCAACATCAATTACAATGCGGTTACTCTGAAGTGTATACTCGACTCATTCAAGAGCTGTATTTCCATTACACGTTGACCAATGACCGGATACCTGCAAATCCCTGAAAATAATGAAAACGGAAATATATAAATAGCAAATAGAACTTTTCTGAATTTTTTTCCAATATGGCAATTTGGAAATTAGCTTTACCATTTCTCTGGTTGTGTCTCCTGCTGGTCGTACGCTTCCATTGGCTAACGGCGTCTTACGGCAGTGGAAGAAAAACGGAACCTAGAAAGAAACAAGGAATATAGAAGAACTACAACTAAGAGAGTTATTCAGTTAGCAATAACTCTCTTCATTGTAGCAGTTTCTACTATACTTGAAATATCTACATTCATCAGTAATTATTAAAGCTTCCAAAGTAGAGATCCTCTAAAATGCAAGAGCATTGCCTAAGAGCATTGCCTAATGGTCTTCGATTTATTCATATCCTATTTGAAAAGCCAAAGTACTATTGGATCATGGTGCTATATATCTCGTGTTGTGACGATGCCGGTAATCAAAACTGCAAAACAGTACCAGATCAAAACCACTAGACTATATTTAATATGGATGGATATCATTCCTACGTTCTACGTTTGTTTCGTGATACCATCAACCAAAAACTGGCCATAGTTCCCACCATTTAGCACTCGACAGGTATCTTTACTGATTAATCTTGGGGTAATTCTCTAAAGCCCCTTATGAACTTGTATAAGTCCAGGGCTTAGAGCCGGAATTTACGGTATTACCTCTAAACAGCTTACCTGTTCAATTTCCCGTACCGAGAGAGCCCCTGTTGTGGAATTGACCACTCGTTGGTATGCTAACGTGGTATGCTTCATATGCCTCGACCTCAAGCACTCGGCATGTGACACTTGATAAATTAACAATTCCCAGAAATCAGTGGCGAGAAAGTTTCTCACTATTCCAGACAGCGTTAGAAAACAAGAACGACGTATACGCCTACAAGGAACTCGGCTAGGAAAGAGACAATCGTTGATACTCTCCTTCTGAGACTTGTTCTGGCGAACATCTCCAGACATTTTAATGATGGGTAGAGAGTGTACAAATTTGTTGTCTTCAGGAGAATCTGACATTGTTGATGGCGTATCTGGGAATGATGAAATGTTACGCTTCATAGCACTTTGCCCTAAATAACGTCTTGCGTAACGTTGTATAATAATCACCACTTTTCGTATCTCCACGAACCGCCTCCTCGCTAGCCAGCATCGTATTCCTGGTGGAGAACAATACATCATATTCAGTAACTATAAGTCGACTGAAAACCTGTCTGCTGAGCAGCTCCAACTGCAACCAGACGTCATAATTTTCTTTTACCAGGCATCAAGTTGGTTCACGGGTCATCGTCTGCTGGTCAGATAGCTGACGAGTTACCGACGAAATATTCCATCGGTTAACGCTAAGATATCAGTTTGTTTATTAAACAACTTACCAGAAATTAACATTACTCAAATCAAAACTTCAAAAAGCGAACTATTTATTTTCAATTGACAAACCTGTAACTGGTTCCAAAACCCTTCGTTTACATTTTCACTCACTGCGCATAATCTGACTTTATCAAACAAACAAATAACACCCGGTTATAAAATACAACAGATCTAAATTAGTTAGTTTAAAGAAATTTGTCGATGTGTTTCTCAACGAAGACGATAAATATATTTATAAACTTTGTAGGTTGAAATATCAGTAAAAAGGTTGCGCAGATTTTTAAAATGAAAAATACAGAAAATTCCAAGTGTAAATTGGATAACCTGGGCCATTTGCGATTATATGGACCTTTTATGTTTCTTGCAAAAGCAGTGTATAGTAACCCGTAATTATGAAAAACGTATTTGGAGGCTGCTAGCGCTCTTCCTCCGAGAATAAGCTACTTAAACGTGGTTCCAAAGTGTTCAGTAAAGAATAATAAATCATATTGGGCGGGTTCACATGACAATTTTTAACCATGGTTAAAATTTTGAAACGATTGGACGCTTTTAACCGCGCCTCTGCAACTGCAATTAAACGCTGTGATCAGCTCAGATTTTAACCCATCTCGCGAGGTGGGTTTAGCAGTAGACAAGCTTGGTTTAACAGTACAATTGCTTCTCTTGACCAATCACAATCTATATGTTGACAGCCATGTACATTTCGCGTCTGAGCCAGTCTTGCTGCCTGCTAACGAAACGCAAGCTGCTGTTGTGTTCACCGCGATGGACAATTCCGGTCTTACAACCTCGCAGATTTTAAAGGAAGTCTGCCTTGACACTCTAAAATGCTCCCGTCATTTCTCCTCAGGAAGATTTCCAGCGAGCATATCTTCAAATAAATACTGGTTTTGTGGCCAAACGACGAACGTCTTGTATTTGGCAAACAATGGCGTCTGGCATGATTCAGATAAAAAGAAATAGCAAGGATTCTGTGTTGCCTTCTCAGTTGCCTTATTCTCCTTCTGAGGCAAATTTGCCACCTTAATCGATTGCCGGCACGAAAAATGACTAAAAACTACAAAGCTAACATCAGCAAGACGATTGCCTTGTGTTCGCCCTCCATTACTGTGCGTGCACAACGCCGGGAGGTCTCGACCGGAAGTTGGTTAAAACGGAAAGTGTACAAATGTTTAACCATGGTTAAAATTGGTCGTGTGAACCTGCCCATTGTTGATTGAATTTACCTTTTTGAATATTCACTGCAGCTGTCGTTTTACGCTTCTGAACACGCTGTTTGTACCGTTTCCAACAGCACTGGATAGTAAATGCAAATTTGGATAAACACGTGGCTCGGATATTCTCCAACTTTTCCATCTAAATCAAACAAAAGTTAACACAAACACGTGTTAGCTGAACCTCTGTAGTTGAATAATTCGTCTTACAACGAATACAACCACACAAGATCAAGGGCGGAGATTCAGTGGTCCTGTTTTCATGCTCCTATATATGTCCTCAATTCGTGGCATTTTGGACGACAACCTTCTCCAGGTATGTCTTCAATAGTTGGCTTTTCGGATGATAACCTTGGCTAGGTATGTCCTCAACAGTTAGCTTTTTATAAACAATTACAAAGAAAAAGCTTCCGTCGCCGGTGATTAGGGAATATGTTATTTAAGTTGATCATAGACATGGTCAGTCATGATATGTATCTTCTCTGCAGTTTGCTTGCTGATAGTGAGTGACTATTAGCAAGTCGCAGAATAAAGTACATATCTGGAACCAAAACTGCTTGAACTCGCTCATTCGTCCTTGAAAATACTCCCTTGAGTCAGTGTTCGATTGTGAGCGATTGTGAGTTGAGCTCAATCTTCGATAGAAAACATGTTTGAAAGGATACTTCAACGATTACGTATTTGTTAAATGTAAAAGTTAAAAAGGGGGAAAAATGTGGGCATCTGTTATTCTCTAATCAGTGTAGTCCCCGGGTCTGGTTCATACCAAATGCTACGTCTCAAACCTCGACACAGAGAGGTTCACTACATTACCGTTAAAAACAAACATTATTTCATAAATTCATTAATTGCCAGCTGATTTTAGTTACCTGTTTTTCTTTGAAGAATATCTTTGTTCTACCCAATTTGACACCCGTTTCTTCGTATTTTGGGGCAACATTTTCCTTATCCTCTTCAAGCGAAATGCACGTAAGTTCCAAAATGGACCTGCAGAGATGGCGTGTGTGGTCGTACATCGTGTCGTCACGACGCCGAAGGCGGGAACGGCGATCACCGCGTGTGCGTCGCCTCTTGGCGGGAGACTGGGGAGACTCCAAAGACGGTGGCGACAGCCACAGTGGAGTGGCAGTTTGCGATACATTGACATGAAATGAATGCTTCAGATGTTTTAGCACAAAACTGTACCGTTTATGAAATTCTCTGAGGGTAAGCCTGTATGAAGACAAAATACAGACATTTACTCAGGTATCTTATGGCTAAATAGTACTCGAATGTAAGATAGCTACGACTGAAATGAAATCAGGTAAGATACCGTGATTACTCGCTAACCTGATTGGGTAACCGGCTGCACTTATACGAATAGTTTCCACAACTCCACAGGCCTTCAACTGGCTCAGAACCTGATGACGAAATAAACCAGAAATATTTTTCGGGTAGACTGAGATCCCACTTCAGAGCAGTACTAATTGAACGTGCATGTTTGGCTACTGGTATAGCTAAATCAAGATGTTATCATTGTTACAATCAACAGAGAAAATACCTGATGATGACCAACACTGGTTGAAAACGTTTGTTTTTCCAGGTGAAATAAGTTTATATATACCATTTATATGTTTTAACAAAGAAAATGTAATTATATTCGGCAAACTCTTCCGATTTCGAAGGGAAGCAAAATCTCTTTAATAATAATCTAAAATCTTTATAAATACAGACAAGCAGTTTTAGTGTTGGCGACGTTTACCAACAAAAGGGGTCTAGCCGTAATATATAATTCACTTCTGGTTGTAAAACAGTCATAGACCAGCGAATACTGGCTCAAATTTAGTTCCATTTGTACCATAACAAACCTAGACACGAGTGCAACTTGGCTGTCGCGTCGATGTCTGGAAACTGCAATATTTAGTTTAATTTTTTGGTGGGGGCATGCGCATAAGTGAAAATTTGGTTTTTGGCGTATTTTAGAAAACTCTGGTTTTTTTCCACCATAATCTCTTGGCAAGCCTTGTTCAACGGACTTTGCGAAGGCCTCAGAGTAAGAAATGATAGGATGACGGCAAAGAAATATGATAGGATGCCTGTTAGGCCATTAATTGTGCCGGAAATGACGCTCTAGATTTCCATATATGGCCTAGTCCAGTAGACCTCTTTCTTGTTAATGTGCTAGATATGCTCAAATGTATCCTGGTACTATGTAAACATGGCCTCTTCATATGTTTAGAAATTATGGTGACTGTTTTAAAAAATACAGATTTTTCGACGTATGGTCATCATCAGTTAATGGAATTGTAAAATGCTTTAGCAGAAAACAAAGGTTTGGCACACAGTAATTTGGCAAATACAAAAGAGTTGAACAATCTCATCTAAATGGTGTAACAGGTATACGGATACTGTAATCGATGCAATCCTACCTGTTGCTGATCGAAATATCCAGGCTTGCAGACAGAATTTGGCTTGATACATCGAATGTAATGTGCATTTGTAGAGCGCAACGTCGACATCAGACTGTCCAGGGATGCCTGAGGAACGTGGTAAAAAAGGTGAAAAACACCTAATTAATGCCCTAGTTGCACTATTGACAGTCAAACACTACCACTCTTTCAATTAAATTCTTTATTTTATTTTATTTAATCATATTTATACACGGCAATCAACACCAATGGTATTAGCCTTTTCGGCCAAGTTCGCGTGTACCTAATACGAAATAAAAAACAATTGCCAGTTTCATCATCAGCGTCCGCATCTAAAACATTTTTTATCGACTGTGAATCGGACTAATGACCACCATTTTCTGCTCCTGATGTTACTCTAGGTGTTCTGTACTTCAAACGGTTGTCAGAAATTTCTAGAAAACGCGTCCAAGAGTCGCTCACTCTTTACAAGAGTAGCTGAAAACAAACAAACAAATTAAAAATAAAAATAAAAACCTCCCGCCACATGAACTTTTTCAAAAGCGTCTGATGAGAACCGGGAATTTATTTTATTTGGCCTAGCTCTCCAATGCAGACGTCTTTATCTCCTTCACCGCTGCAAAGGAAATAAGGTGTCTGCACCAGTTGGAGGCTTGCGTGTACCAAAAAAAAAGTTTAGAAGGTAGTTCTGATAACTAGAGTAGATTATTATATGGATGTGAGTGTTTTACTGAGAACTAAACCACTCGTAGACCCCGGATGTACAAAATTTTCCGATTTCTCCGAATTTTTAGGTAAATTTCCAAACATTTATGATAACACCCCTTGACGCCTAAAGTTTCCAAGCACTTCCGAAGATTTTCCAAGCATTTTTCAAAAATTTCAAAATATTTTCCGAACATTTTCGAGCTTTTACC
>JANVCK010093548.1:0-11904 GCA_026546655.1 Epizoanthus illoricatus
CATCTGTAAGAGGCGAGACGTTTGCTTGCTAGTGCTTTGTTCGTTATGCGATCGATATTTTTTTACGTGATCCGTTATGATGCCTAAAATTTTGCCGTGATGCGTTATAATGCCCAAATCTGTTCCGTGATCCGTTATTACTGATCCCCCTTTACCACCCTGGGATGAGTTCTGGACCTGTGGTGGTTGAGGGACTAATGCGGAGAAGGCTGCAAATTGGAATGTAGTGAAGTTGATTGCTTGAGAGATTCTATAACAAATGAGATGAAGCAGTGGAGGGCAGGTTTCTCAATACCTTATATAACAGATCTAGATGTAACATTGCAAGTTTAATCAATATCAGGGGAAATTGAGCGGTTGAAGGTACGAGCCTCGATCTAGGGGGATCTGGGGGCATGCCCCCCAGAAAAATGTTTAATTTAGAAGCTCTGAAATGCCATTTCCAGCATTCTTGGTGGCTTATTTCCTAAAAATCAAGATAATTTCTAAATATCACAGTCATCAGGTAATGATGTGTGACAATGTCTAATTTTCACAGCTGCTGTAACATCTGCTTGTTACACCAGTGACAGGGGTTACAGGTTACGGGTTCAATTGAGAATACTGGGAGGGTAACGGTGAATTATGGGGAACATGACCAAACAGAACCTGTAGTTCTAGTGCCTGCACATGTGTTTTGCTAATAGTAATAATCTGTTTCATAAAAAGATTTCTGCTTGTATGGTAGTGGGTTGAATACTCTGCAATCATGAGTAAAATTTCCTGCGCATTTATAAAGTTTTATTTCTGCCGTACGAGCTGGCACAAAAATATAATTATTGCAAGCATGACAGTTCTAACACGTTTTGTTTTGATAGACAAGTTTTCGCAAACTTAGGAGGCTGAAACCGGTCTCTTCGGGTTTTTTTATGATTTTGCAGCCGCGAAAATTTTAGCAGGCATTTTGCAACATGGGTCATGTATAGCTCCAGCTTTAATTGAAATCTAAACAGAAAATTCTGAAGTTACTCATGTATGTCCGGGCCTAATATAAGTGAGAAAATTCACAATATCTTGAAAATATGCTACTATAATTACTCCTAAAAATAGAGAAAAACTTTAATTTGTTACTATTAAACAAAACATAACTCTTTCTAATATGAGAGGAAGAAAGTGGAAAATCTGTCTAGAGATAGACATTATGCTGACCACGTTTCGATTCACTGAATATTTTCTGTTTACTTTTTCCTTGTGAGAATTATGGACTGATAACAAAAATTTGTTGTTCCATTCGATCTATTTAAAATTGAAGACTCAGTACTGCCTACTGGCATCTCATTTGCTGAAGTGAAACTCTCTAGTTTTGACTGAAAAGAACACTAATTCACAAAGTATAGCATAGTAAAATAATATTTCTTTATATATGACTCAAACATTTACTCGTTGCTCGTGATCAACTCGAGCTTGAATGATAGCTTCCTCAGTAACCACTCGCGCCAGGACCAAGAGAAGTCATGCAGGGCAACAAGCCAATTTAATATTCAAGATGGCTCAAAAGTGTTTTATGTAATTAATTTCCTAACTGTTAAGTGTTCAAACCAAGGCAACAAGAAATTAAGTTCAAGAGGCGCTGCTCATAAGTACAAACTCTTTCTGTTCTTGACCTAAAACTAGAACTACTGAAATCGAAGGATTTGTCGTGGGCCGTTCATCTTGTAGTGTTGTTCTCGTGATCAGCCGTCCTGGGAGTCAATCGTTCTACGTCGATTAAATTTCGGTTCATATGAAACAACCACAGCACTTTAGTTTACATCGTTTTCTAAACTGATCCATTTTGTTATTTAACGCCTCTCAACCACTCCACACCACTCAAGCATTTTCGATAATGTACAACTAGGAAGTGAGGGATGCACAATGAATCACAGGGGACGATCCGAATGCATAGATTACTGACAATGTACACAGCCTTGCGTGCCCAAGTATCTTCGTCTACAGACAAGAGCACGCGACCACTTTATATCAAACGTTTATGGTTGTTCTATCATCAGTACTCCTGCATTAATGCTCTCACTAAATTTATCCGACAGATATTTTGTAATAACATACATGGCCCTCACAATAATTGTCTTCCAAATCCTGCCGTTTCAAACTTTCAGAATTTAGAGGAAAGCCAGAGCGAACACTACCACCCAAACAATAAGTGAATAACTTTGTACACATTAAAAGTACAATTACTGACGGAATGAATTTCAATTCTTTCTCCAATATTGAACTCTGCACAAACCTATCATACTTCTAACATTTTGAATCCGTTACAGACCAAATATAAATCATTAACCTTACCGCAGCAGCAGACTGCGCTGGTTTTAAAATCGTTGATGAAACGTGGCGGAAAACTTGTCGACTTGACGTTCTTCCAGCAGTGGAGAGTAACAATGCTCCTTTCCCAATAGTTCTTAACATATTTTCCTAAATTCTTGTTCTCGATGCAGAAATGTACAGCAGTTGTAAGCAAGATATATATTTTTCTTCTCTCGGTAGTAGCGAGTTGATTCGAATTTAAATTTTCTTTGCTACTGCTTCGGTTTTTGGGTTGGAGGCGTCTCGTGGGAGGTGGCTAGAGTATGTCTTCTTATTGGTTGAGAAAACAATGACAACCTGTTCGACACCGCCGCTTTGACCACCGCCGGTAGAAATTGCATCGTGACGTCAATGCCAAGGTCAGAAAGCAGAACCCGTGATGCGACGCGCACGATGGCACGCACGAAAAATGTCCGAATAGCCGAGAAGATCTTCGGATACGTCACATCCCCCGTTTTCTCACATTTTAAATTAAAAACAACAATATGAACAATCCGGGCGACTTTTTTTACCAGCGATTGTTATAAACAAGTAAACAGCATATCAACATTCATAGTTAGGCCCCATAAAAAAAAAATTAGTTTATTATTTTTTAATTTATTGTACACCACCCACCAGTGCCATGTATGTGTATGTATGTGCATGTATGTGTATGTATGTATGTATGCATGTATGTATGTATGTATGTGTGTGTGTGTATTGTGTCTGCTCACGTTGACGTTGTCTACAACTTTAGGCTTTCCACGATACAACGGCCGAAAGCTATCCAGCTGCACGTATTCCATCGTGCAGTTATTATATTCTGTAATTAAGCCTTTTGTTTTATGCCGTTCTCATCCGCGTAGCCGTACCAGCTGTTTAAAATCCCTGCTATGTCAAGTCACGTCCTATACAGGAAATGTCAGGTTTTTGACACTGTTGGAACTCATCACATGGGCTCAACATGCCCAACATAACTACAGGGGGAAATGATTATGTTAGTGCGTCGCTTGGACATTCATCCAGCTTCCGGTTTCGGAGAGAGAGAGAAATTTTGATTGGGGTAATGGTGCGTTCATGTGTGATGTGTTGTTGTTGAAAGAGAGACTTGTTTGTCGCTTCCCAAGAAAACAAGAGTGACTTCAATAAGGTAGGCTACCAGGTTTATTTTGTGTTTATTACTCTTCGAGGGTAGTTTGGGCACTGAGGTCTCTGTTCAAATCATAGACTAGTGCTGCTAATTCCAAGAGTAAGACCCACTCCCAAACCAACCTTGCTTGAGGACAGTGCAGGAAAGTGTGAGCCAATGTCTCACGTTCGCCGCAGCGGTTGTAGACCCTCTGGATGGCGAGGGGTTACTTGGTGACTAGTCGTTGGTCTTGACGACCTGGTGTAGGATTTTCCAGGCCAAGTAGCCTTCCCAGTTGGTGCTCAGCCTCCAGTATGCACCTCGCCACATGTGAGGCCAGGCCAGCTGATCCCCCAACTCAGCGGACCACTCCCAGGGCGACTTCGCCTCTCCCGAGAAATGGACAAGGTCTTGGGAATATATCTTCCGGGTTGTAGAATCCGAAAGCGGTACAGTGAGTACGTATATATCCACACCTTCAGAGGCTGGGAGGAGTCGAGAAGGAGTGAATATGACTGAGATAAGAAGTCTGCGGCAGCGTGCAAGATGGAATTGGTCTTTAGCCACTCCGACTACGGAAACAGTGACCTCACGACTTCCGGAAACTAGACCTCATGAGGTACGCTTGTGGGATGCCATATGACATAAATTGTCGATCGTCGACTGACGAAAAGATCCCACTATATGTATATCAGGCCTTTTAAACTAACTCCTTGCCATGATTTACTTTGCTTGTGGGATGTGTGGTACCCAAATGACGTACTTGATTATTGGCACAGTCGATAACGATGGTGCCTTCCACGCAACACACCCTGGTTCGAATCCAACATGCAAGACAATATTATTTCCACTTTTTTCTTTTCCTTCGCTTTTTTAACTTTCACATATTTATAACATAAGACATCGATCTCAGAATATTTAAACAAATCATAACAAATGTCGCACGGAAACCCAGAGCCACAGCCGTTCAGTTTTACAAGTTAAAAGGGCACAGGCACATGTACAGATGTTGTCGATGAACTTTTTTCTTCAGTCCTCTGCATCTTTTCAAAGCATAACATTTATTCAAATACTAACCCTATTCAGGCTGGGGGGGAGGGGCGCAACACGCCCGCGCCAACTTCCAAAGATTTGTAACTTTTAGACAATTCAATATTAGTTGTTCAAATTTTCGGACTTTTCCTCAAATTTATTGGGGAAGACAGTGATGTGATCACTTTTGGATTGTTGCCATGGTAACCATGTTTTGAAGGGCAGGTTTTGCCAAATTCGAATATTTGTAGTTTTATCGAATTTTATGAACTGAAATCTACAAATATAATTGCATTAATCACTTCTGTGCAAAGTAGAAGTGTTTGATCCAATTAAGGTAATTTATGACGTCACAATATTACGCAATTGCTGTTTATATAAAATCGAAACTGGCTGACGGATGACTTCATGATGACGTCATCACCCATATTTTCACTTCTGTTGTCAAAAATATTTTGATGGGAGTTGTTTTAGTCCAACGTTATTCAGATAACTGCGGAAACTGAAAGAATAACGCTACGACCACTAGTGCCAGCCCCCACCCCCCTTAGTTTTTACATCATTTTATGATTGTTACTAATTTTTTTAGTTCGTATAAGTTGGTCGCTTATATCTGTTGCTCTGAAAGCAAAAATTTTGGTTTTATATTTCTTGGTTGGTGATTCGCTAAACTTTTTCTAAAATCCCTGATTTTTCACGTTATGACGTCATTGGGAAAATGTAATAATGCCAAACTAATTAGATTTCGGAGATCTACTTAACTTCCAAGTTTCATAGCAATAGCGTTAATACTTTTGAAGATAACGCGTCCCCCCCACTCCAGGAACTCCAAAAAGCCCAGTCTGAATAGGGTTAATACAACAAATATACGTATGTAGCACATTAACAAGAAAGGGGTCTAATGGACTAGGCCATATTTGGATATTTATATCGTCATTTTCGAAAATGACGTAACAAGCATCATATCATATTTCTTTATACTGCATTCATCCTATCATGTTTTAACTGTGAGACCTTAGTCAAGTCCATCAAAACAACAC
Organism: Epizoanthus illoricatus; assembly: GCA_026546655.1. NCBI lineage: Eukaryota > Metazoa > Cnidaria > Anthozoa > Zoantharia > Epizoanthidae > Epizoanthus > Epizoanthus illoricatus. Next base: position 5,521 of record JANVCK010093548.1, read on the forward strand.
TTGCCAAGACACATTGTGAAAAAAAGGTTTTAAAAAAAAATTCGCTACCTATCACGCGTACAAATCATGTCGAGCAATTTGCATCGGAACTTTCAAAAACTAAATAACATTGAAGAAAAACAGTCAGTTGTATTTGGTAAAATATAATCATTTCTTCATGTTTTATTAAAACAGTCATTTGCCAAGTTACACCGAAACTTTGGGTTACAGCTTTTAAAATACCAAGTATTTTGCGGAAACTTGTTATGGAAGACTTCATTCTCAACATGTTGATGAGTTGAAGGGGGCGGGGATACGGCTTAATAGTGACTGCGGCTTAAAATTAAATATTTACGGTAACCCTAACCACAATGGACGGTACAAAATAATGCGACCAATAAAACTACCACCCACCAATTTACGTGGCACCCTGGTGCCAGCGGTTAGCTCTTGCCAGGTCCAAAGACGCAACTCCTGGCTGTGTGCAGCCTCTTGTTTGTTTTTATTTTGTTTGTTCTGTCGGGTTTGTGAGTGTTGATGTTAATAAAATCGTCGTTGTAATTGTTTTTGTGAAAAACGCGTCGTAAGTGTTCATTTTCGCCGTGTAGACTGTCAAATGAGTCAAAAACAAGTTGTGCACGTCTAGTATGGGTTTTGACAGTGGTGGCTTTGTGAGAAGTCAGGTTGTAGGATGACTGATCAAGCAGTCTGTCAGTGTTCGTTGGTTTTCGGTACACTGTCAAAACCCTTACCAGACGCGCAAGACGGATAGCTCATTAGTTCAGGCAAGGGCACATAGGTACCCCTATTTTAAATTGGCCCATGTATGTCCTGAAAAGTTGGCTTTTAGGGGCACAAACGGTCCGAGGTACGTATGTCCTAAAAAGTAGGTTGAAATAACTGGGATATATCAATGTGTTGCTGCCCCCTCCCCTCCCCCAACTGAATGAAATTAGGGTTTTCGGTTAAATTGGCATCGTTGTCGTGTGGACGGGACATGAAAACGCAAAAGTATTTTTGCGTTTTCAAATGAAAATGGATCGGTGTGGATGGGCAGGTATCGTGAAAACGCTAAAATAAAATTGGGTTTACAAATTAAAACGATGCCTGTACGTCCATATGGATACGTTTTAAAAAAGTTGCGTTTTTAAATAAATCCGTATGGTATCACGTCTCTGCTTCTTATCAGAAGACTGCTGCCAAAGGTGTGAAGCAGCTGCTCATCACACACATGGGATAAAGAGAGGATTTTCACTGTACGTTGTAATATGGCATGTATACCGTGTCTCCTCTATTTAGCCCCTCCCTCTATTGAGCTCCCTTTCTAATAAGCTCTCCAACCAAAAATCCTAAATTTAAATATGATCAACCCCTCTATTATCCCCCTGCAAAGGTCTATTTATCGAAGTAGGTAGGCATGTTGCAGAAAGAGCAATGGGAGCTTAAGCAACCAGAAGGGCAACGTCGACAACGGCAGAGAACAAAACGCTAAATTACAGAATACAATGGAATGCACCAAGTTGGCTACCTGTCCACCGTCGTCTGGGGTTTTGTAGAAAACATGAACAGCAAATTATAAATTGTCCCGTTATTAGATTGGATTCAAAAACTACAATTTCTTGTTCCTACAATTCTCACTTCTTCACACACACAAAAATTAAAACGAATGGATAATACACAAACTAAACGAGAAAACAAGAAAGTAGGGTTTTGGCAGCTGTCGTCATCGCCGTTCTGATTGCCGCTAAAGCTTCCTAATGATAACACTCGGGAACAAGGCTTCAGTTAGTTTATAACATGACGCCAGCGATGTGTAACGTACACTATGTAGGCCACACTAATGTATTGGTCCACCCCTTTGAACATTTAATAATCCCTCTCTTTTTATTACGTTACCCCTTCTAATAAGTCTCCTCCCCCTCCAAAGGGCATAAAATCTAACAAGTCCCCAGAGGGCTTAATAAAGGAAACACGGTAAACCTACTTGTATTTCGCACGCTTCTTGATTATTCAACAATTTTTAGATCAAGTAACAGGAGCATCTACAGCGTACACAGAACCATCAGCTTATCTGGCAGGTACTTCTCCACAAATTGCAAATGTGCAGTGCATTAAAAATATCCTGGTAGTTTTGACATAAAACAAGAATGTTTATCACTCGTCAATACTCCTGCTTTCTCCTGTGCCTTTTCTTCTTCACAACACTTGACATTTCATCCTCCTCTTCTGCAATATCCGAATCTGTTCCTGCTCCTTCAACTATTTCTCCAGCAAGCATCTGTGGAGCTTTGAACATGCCACCTGGAAATGGAAACACAGCATCTTGTTTGGTGCAGTTCAGTCTAAAAGTAAGCTGGGTTTCGGGTAACATCTGGATAGAACACCAATTATTCCCAATACAATTTCTAACTCAACACACAAGAGGAGCAGACGTACATGTACCACCCAAGCCTCTACACCTTGTTCGTAATAACATACTCTAACCTTGAACTATCTTGAACAATGCTGACTGACCTGCGCTTCACTTGACAGCTTTATCAGGCCAACCAAAATACTAACAGCACATCAATATCAACAGTTTTACATCAAGGCCATTTCAAGACTGTGAAAATCATGTGATGTTTGAGAAAGCAATGTAGTTTAGCAGGTTTTACCAAATACCACATATTTGTAACTTCCATCTCCATATCAAAATAGTTTCATGAGTTTTCTCGAGACAGTTTTCACTATCAACTTCACACTTACAAGTAACTGAGTCATTGCAAACAACTCTTGTGAACTTTGTACCAAGTTTTTCTTGCGTCAGGAAACTGCAAAGATTAAGTAACATAGTCGGTCACAATAAATATTATGCAATCAGGAGATGACATTAACAGCAAGAATAACATAATAGCATAATTTCCTTGCACATTTATATCTGAAGCCCTGTCACATCATTAGCTGCCGAGGCTCAATGATATGACAAGGGCTGTAAATGAGCATAAATACATGAGAAAATAATATTTATTTACTACAAAAATATTATCACACATTCTATAATTTGAAGTACAACACGTACCTTAGTTGCTCTGATTAAACTTTTAGTTTGAGTCCATAGGACTTCTTTAGAGAAAGTGATCACATATGGTATACATGTATGTCAGTCAGCTTTTTATTACTGAATAAGTCAATTTCGTGTTTCTAGTTTAACCTTCTTGTTAATTTTCATGGATGTTATTTTGATTTATTAGGGTTTTTTTTCGTAAAAATCAAGTAGTGCTACATGGGCGTACATTATGTGGTGTATACTTAAAGACCTTAAAGGACCACAAGGACTGTTGACTCAGGGTGTAAAATTCAGCTGTAGTGATTGTGCTGTGAGTACTGCAAATTGAATAGCGATTTGATTCAGTATTTTATTAATAGTAATGTAGTTTTTCTTTCACTTTTGAAATAACAACACTTGGTATTTTCAGACTTGCAAAAAGTCTGACAGACTAGTAAATACTGTTTACTAGTCTTGCTGTCTAGCAAAAAATTCTAAATTCTATCCCTAAAAATTAAGATTGTTGGGGGATTCAATGGACATCATGCAAAATAATGAATCTTGAAAGCCCGATACAGTGTTGTCAATAAAATTTTCACCATGGTATGTCTTCTGTGCATGGGCCTAGTATAAAGTCAGCTATTTCTACAATTACGTTTAAATGCAGTACATATGTTAAACTTATGTTTGAAAGTCATTGTTTGAAATAAATCTAACAAGATAAACCCCATTAAACGGCTATAAATGGCCATGTTCCCATAACAAATCTCCAAGAACGGCTCTACGTCACTTCAAAATGGATATTACGTTACTGGTCACATGGATCATACACTCTTAACTGAATGCATAATAACTTTCATAGTCCACTTTCAATGTATTAAAATTCAACCTGAAACAATAGGCATCAATGTGAGGCTCTGGGTAGGCTTGGTACCAGTTGCTGTGGATGAGCCCCTTGAGCCCCTTGGGCTCATCCCACAACAGCGGCTGGTACCAAGCCTAGGCTGTGGGCAGTTTGTAGTTTATTCCCCAGAGCCTTGAGAGTGCTGGGAAAAAAGAAGAAAATAGAAAGAAACAATGAGAGGCATTAATAAACCTTTGGTTGACATTTTTAATACCTGAAATTGACCCTAAAAATTGACCTTGACTTACAATGTATACACAAATGCAATGTATCAGTAGCAATGTATGAAATCATGTTGCAAGTCATTTACCATAAGAAGAAATAAGAAATTAAAAATACATTTGTTTCAGCTTGTCCAATGAAATAAATGCAGTCTCACACCTTGCATGTTAATTGCCAGACTCTGTGGCGATGTGAGATGTCTTGTTTTCAAGGTCATGGCGATTGATGACTTTTTGCGATATGTAAACAAGTGCTTTTAATGATAAAAAACAATCAAACTACAGTAGGACATACATTTAATATGTACTAGCAAATATAATTGGGTTTCATCTTTTATAACACATGGATTTTTTCCCTGGAATTTTTAAGCTTACGTCAAACACTTGCAGTGTTGTTCATTTTCAATTTGCGATTTGATTTACATGATTTTTTATTAATAATTATATCAGCCACTGGCTCCAAACAAATGAAATACTGGCAAAGCACGGTTCGAGATCAAAGTAGCTGAGGTTGCCTCTAAGAATTTCCATTAATTTTGTTCTTATTGTTTATCTCCGTTTCATTACTTCTGTTTTCCCGGTAACAAATTGCCCTTTCATGATCTTCATGAAATGAATCCTAAATGCACCTTGCTATATATTTCCATGCTTGTTTCATTGTTAAAAGAGGTTGATTTTTAAACAAATCTTCACATGACAGCACCTGCAGGGAAACCACTGTTAATACCTAGAATACAGAACATTCTGAAACATTCTGTAATATCACAAAGTATAAAGAAATACACACTTGAAAATAGTCATAATCCTATCCCTAAAAATAATAGGTAGTCCTCTGAAATGACGATGACTCGCTGCTGTACATTCTCATCTGATGTAAGTTCTCAAAGTTCTATCACAGTTGGGGTTATGGTCAGAGGATTAGACTTGGGGTTATGGATAACTTCCAGTGAGTATTTGTTTATTTTTTGGGATGTTCCAGGATGTTTGGAATTTTCACGTTCTTGGTAACAAACTAGATGTTTTAATTTTTCCACGATCTTAAGCACCACTGGCTAACTCAATTGATGAAATCACCAGGTGAGGTATCCTTCTCTAGTGCATACATCCCAGCCATATTTGCCTCAAAAATTATAGTAAAAATAGGAGGTTAAGGCCAAGAATATAGGAATTTATAGGAGCTTTGGCTGAAATATAGGAGTCAACTATAGAGACTACATTTATGATTTTTGTTCAAACAACAATTTATTTAGTGTCTTGCACCTCCAAATCAGATAACCTGCCAAGTGTATGACTCAAAAAACACAAGCTTACAATGTCTATAACAATCTTATAATATTAAATGTGTGACTTATAGCAACAAAAACATTAGTCATCTTGATAAAAACTCACTCTAGAAATGGTTTCAAGTGAAGTATTACTGGGTATACATACATGTAAAGTATATTCATCAAGTTCTCAGATAAACATTCATTACAAAACCACAGCAGTTAGAAATCAAACTTGGAGCGTAGTATGAAACTTTTACCTATTCAAGGCTTCCTGGATTTTGATTTCTTTAGATTTTGATAGAAAGATGTCTATTATGCTCTGCTTATTACAACTAAATGTAAAAGCAATGAGTACAGTAGGTGATCCTTTGACAGCAATGTGAGGAGTCAGACCATGTTCCTGGACATGTTTCAGGGGCATAGGTTGGTTCTTGTTTGCATTTTTGTTTTTTGGTTGAAGAGAATTATTTAGAATCTTAGTGAGTACCAGAGGCTCAAGTTCTTAGGAGGGTCATGTCCCCCAAGAAAATGTTGAAAATTAGGTTCTTTAAAATGGTGTTTCCTGCATTTTGAGAACATTTTGGAATCACTGCATAAGGGCTTAATGAACTTACTTTAATTGGCATTTTAAGATATTTTAAGATATTACAACTCAACAAAGTCAACAAGTTTACATGGTTTGATTTTATTTAGCTTAGCACACAATTTTGTTCAGAATATACATGTTCCTTAAAAATCACTCTCCAGATACAGATGCTATAAAAAGCCTTTCAACAGTCTGCAGGTGAAGTTACATGTGTCACAGCCCATAGGAGTATCTTGTGTGTATTATTTTGCTGGTAATCTTGTGCAGGTTTTTTCCCTGATGAAAATCTGCTTGCAAGATAATTTTTCCTAAACATCACCCCCCGGGGGGGGGGACTCCCATATAAAAAGGGCGGGGATGCTCGTCGGGAAATTTCAATTGAACCCCTAAAAGGTACCAAC
>JANVCK010093659.1:0-11904 GCA_026546655.1 Epizoanthus illoricatus
TTTTTCTCATTGAAAGACAGGGAAGTTGGTAACTGCACAAAATGTAACATGTTTTCGACGCCGAACGGTAAACGCGCCAAAATTCAGATCATTGTGACCGACCCCTGCCCTTCACGGGAGCAATTTACGCGATGCTTAAAGACAATGTGCCAGGTTAAATAGCGACCCCACGCAGCGTCCTGAAGACTGTCTAAAAATAACACCCAATGAATGAACTTCAAGTTAATTTAACGTCTGGGATTGGTTGAATTCGTGTGGTGTGATGAAACCAGACACGGGAACGACGGTTATAAATAGACTTCGAGCCGTCTCGGTGTCATAAGCTGGCACTTTGCCTTTGAACCCTCTATTGTCGGTTCTCGGGAACTGGAGAGCATCTCAGGTTTGCTAATGAACATTATCGTCATCCGAAATCCACCAAAACACAAACTATGAACTGTGTACATATAACTAGTTAAAAATCATCCAATTGTCTTCTCTTTCTTTCATATATATCTGGACACGAAGACGCGAGAGACACACAACATCTCTGCCTTCTTTTTCTCTCAAGTTGAACTAACTAACTGATATGAATTTAAATGTTGAATATTAAGAAAATCATTTGTAAACTGGGAACAGCTCGATAAATGATCACCTTTGGGAAAATGCGATTATAGTTTCCATGGCGAAATAGATCGTTCTGTAAAACCTCCTTTGTAACGTTCTACTTTGTTTTACCGACGTCCAACTCTGCAAGAGCTACAACTCAACAAATATTGTTGCTAGTAATACATTATTATCTTTGTAAAAGTGTAGATATATGTTGGAAGTAACAACGCCGGGTCAAGCGTATTGAAACTACGAATTTTGAAATATATTAGTGTGGAGATCTTAAGGATCTTCAACATGTATAGAGACTCAACATATTAAGAAACGCGACACTATCCTATAATTCCTCCAGCTGTTTGGAATGTGAACAAATGTGAACAGTTCTATAACTAATAACGGTATAATTATAGGAATAAATTTATCCAAAAATGAAAGCTTTCATTCTGTACTTAATTTTGTTTAAATAGGATGCCATATTATACGCTATCGTGGACTTCACGAGTTTATCCCGCGGTCACAGCTCTCGTACAACAACGGATCTATTGTTTGCGGACAATAACTACTATGTTTTGTTGTGACGTCATAAAATCAAACATGATGTCTATGTTACGTCACCAAATCTAGACGAGCAGGAGACTGAATCAGCAGAACTGAAGCAAGCCAGTTACTGACTTTTAAAACCTTCAAGTTTGGGAGAAGGATTTGTTTTCTATGAAAGAACGTTAGTACACTCAGCTCTGCAGGTTTGGGACTTTGTCTGTGTCGGTATAAGTGTGTTATACTGATCGAACGTCCTCTATTGATATGTAAATTGATATATCTTTCGGATTGTAGGTCTGTATTCTTTCTCTTACAAATAGTCCATGCCAATTAGGGTATCTTACTTACCTCCTTGCTCTCCCTCACAAATACACACACACACTGGCACACACACACACACACTGACACGCACACTGACACACACACACACACTGACACTGACACACTCATACCCACACTGACACGCATACCCACACTGACACACACACACACACACACGCAAAAACGCGCACACACACGCGCACACACACACATACAGACACGCATACCCACATACTGACATACACAAATACATACTGACATATACACACACTAACACACACACACACACACACACACAATCACATTCACATTCACATTCACATACTCACACATACATACAGAAACAACAACAGACGCACAGTCTTTCTCATTGTCACTTTTCGTTTTCAATGTCTGAATGTTTCACGAATACTGCAAACAAGAGCATACCTGATTACATTCCAAACAGTGACGGTACCACAAGTGCTAGAACAACTGCTACAACGGAAAAACCGAGAAAAAATATCAGAGCCCACTGCGTATCGGTCAATGGCTTCCGTATCCTAGAAACTACTTCACTTTCGAGGAATTCACCAGCTGAAGAACCTTCAGAAACCTTGTGTTTCCTGGATGACACTAACTTGACAGTTAACACTGGTGTGAAGATCCCCTTCAAGCCCTTATTTGGCGATCCTTGGTTCAGGCCATCCACGGCCACACCTGCGATATGCCTTACTGCGCATGCTCTGAAGCGTAATTCGTTACCAGTCACTTGCTCCTGTAATTTGAAGCTCGTCTTCGGACCCTGATAGACCTAAGTATCACAACAAACAAAAACGTATTTAGTATTTGGAAGCTGGTGGAAGCCCAAAGGGAATAATGGGGTCGGCGGCCAGTGGTGCAAGAGCTTTCTGAAACCGCATGCATAATAACTGACATAACGAGAAGATAATACGACAGTGGTAATTGGTCGGGATTAGTTACTTAAAACAGCACAACAAAGTGTCTATCACTGAATCCATCAAGTCATGAAAACTGGTGAACAACATGAATGTATTGACTGTCATTTGGGGCGATAATCGGGTTAATGGACACAGATTTATTTCTAAGGGAGTTTCGAAAATGTTCCGTAGCATCGCAACTCAACTGTTTTCACTTCATTTTCACTTCTTGGTGAAACTGGTCTTCAGAAATTCTAGCAAATATCTTTTCCAACTGTTTCATTCACAGATATTAAAAGGAATATTAACAACTGGAGCAGTGCCTCAAGCTCAAAAAACTAATTCAGTCAACTTGGTCAAGCTCACAGGGATCAGTGAATCCGAAAACAATAATAAATTAATTCATCTTGCCGAGTGATTAAAATATCTCATCCCGCTCTCTCGTGAATCCAGGAGGTTGGCGATGATGGCCGAACACAAGGTTTAGTGCTGACTTTTGAATGGGAAATTCCAGGAGCATTTCTAAAGAGTACTCACAGACCCATGAATACATTTTTCAAGGAATAGTTTAGTAATAAGCTTACTTACGTTCGTGCAGTGTTTTCAAATAGTTAACAAAACATCAATGAACTCTGCAGATACAACTCCAGAAGCCCCCCCCCCAACGCAAGTCCATTTACAAAAAAGAGATACATCATGAGTCGAAAAAAGAGTCCGACAGAACCAAACATGGAGTATATACCTATATATAGATCTAGATTTTCGTAACTTAATTTGTAACTAGCCTAAGTCGATATACTGAAATTTCATTACCGGAAATATTGCAGTAGTATTCAAGGAGTTTTTTACAATAGAATTCCAGGATTATTCAAGGAGTTTTCTTAAGCACTCTTGAAAACTACAACAGAATTCCAGGATTATTCATAGAGTGGCACGAAGCCTGGAGCTCTTACTGACCTGGACGAAGTCTTGTCCTGCGCACTGACACTGCAGTAGATATTCCATCTTGTCCGACGAACTCACAGAGGGAACAGCATCCCAGCTCACGCTTAGCTCGGTGGATGATACATCGTCTGCCCTCAAACCTTAGACAGTTGAAAAACATCGCTAAATTAAGTCAGGGTTCCCACTCATTTGGAAGAAAAAAATTCCCTGGCATTTCCCTGACTTTTCACTGACCAAATAGTATTTTTCGCTGACCTGTACATGAAATAAATTCTGAAATACCTTTTAAATGTCAATTTAGAAACTACAATTTTTCTTGGAAAAAAAAGTGCCGCAGCCAAAACAAACAATTATGCGAAGCCTGAATATAAAATTCCCTAACCAAAATCAAAATTCCCTGACAATTCCCTGACATTGAAAAAAAAAATCACTGACTTCTTCCGGACCGTGAGAACCCTGTAAGTATCGCCAAATACAATTTTCTCAATAGTCTTTCACATTTTGCAATACTCTTTCAATAAGTTGTCGCTGATAACAGTAACCTCAAGATACATACTATATAATTTCTCTTAATATAAACCTGTCGATACTAGTTCGTGCTTTTATCAGGACTTGGTTATGACATTTTGCCAGGCACTATGATTTGGCAAAAGATACTCGTTTACGTTAAAAAATATCAGGCAACACAGAGATCATTTCTGGGCAGAAATTCCCAATTATTCACCATCACTTGACATCATTCTCTATTCAAATTTGCACGTTAGTTTCATTGGGGTCTTTGGGGTGGCATTATACTTGTCACGTGACCAAGCTCACCGGACCACTAACATTCTAACGTACCTTTGACTGTGGACGGCGGCTGCGCAGTAGTAAAGAAGGTGAAGATATCCGAGAATGGCCCGGTTCCGGCATCGTTACTCGCTTGAATACGAAACTGGTACTCAGTCCTCTCTCGTAGCTTGTTCACTTTGTGTGAAGTTGTGGCGCCATTGAAGATTGTTGTAAAACTGTCAATCACACAGACCAGGTAAGGGGCTGTTCATTATTTATCGTGGTTGGGGGTAGGAGAAATTAAATCAGGATTAAATTTTTCAGAGGCCCCCTTTGAGGTAATCCAATTTATTCAACCCCCCCTTCAAAGCCCCCCTCACTCACCCAAAACATTTTCAAAGCCTCCTCAATTTCTACTCCTGCCCCCCTCTCCACCCCCCTGCACAATAAATAATGGACGATCCTTAAGCAGTACATTAACAATGCAACAGTAACCTGTTTCTGTGTTGTCTTTTCCTCGGGGACTACAACTTTTCTTATATCCCATGATACCAGTTACTATACTGTACAGCCCCACTTAGGATAGATACTGTTACTAAATTCTCCTTACTAGATTTCACATAATTCTTAAATACCGGGTTGAGAGAATTTGGTTATTCGTCAAACAAAATTTGCAGCCATTCACTTTATTCTCACCACAAAATTGCTCATTTGCATACCGATATCGTAAGGAGAAGATGATTTTGACAATGCTGTGGAGATGAAAGTTTGAACAAATCATTACAACACAACATCTTGTCCAGCTATAAATCCTAATGCCACGACTAATTTTCAAACAGAAAGGCAAGAGGTGAAATCTCCAACTGACTGAAGGAAACCTGGTTTACGAGCACTGACTGGAGTGGGGTCTGGGCACCCCGGTTACAAGGTTCACGTCGTCATCACTCGATCAAGCTCCCCTGTAGAATCCCCCCTCCCCCTCCCCCCTCCAACTACGGGGAAATTCTGCCTGTGTCACAGGAATAATAATAATAATAAGAACGTATTTGGAGCATTATACAAAGTCTCAATGCTCTTACAATAAAAAGTTAAAAGTTCAATTACATTAGACCTCTGATACGACCCAGTTAAAGACTGACCACCCACCTTCCATGTTTGTCAATCATCTGCAGTGTGTACGTGACACCCACACTCTCGCTCCTGGCAGCTCCCCAGCGCAGCTTCAAGCTCTGGTAGGACGCGGTGGCCACCTCCAGTAGTGGGGCAGGGGGAGGAAGGTCGCCCGTCGTCGCTATCACAGTCGGGCTGCAATCAATAGAATAATTAACGATAATCAAACGCGTATGCGCCAGGGAAAGTAACAGTCAGGCTGATTTGGTTATTTTGAATGACGTTAGTTAACAAACATATCGCCAGATTAAAAGTACAGTTCACTTTTCACTGATCAAAGCTTAGAATCCTTAGGGCTAGGGATAGGCTTGGGCTTATGATTAGGGTTACAACATCAAGTTGTACAACAGTTTTTTCTTGCGTCGTGTGGTCCTCTGCATTCAAACGACTTTCTTAGGATTAGGGTTAGGTTTGGTTTAGTGTTAGGAGCTGTGAGGTCACCTGTGAAAAGTGACCTGTACTTTAAACCTGTCACAACGATATTTGATGACAGCATTCTACAGATGCCAGAAATAAACTTCAAAATTTACACCTTGACTTGCGGTTTCCATATCTGACATTTACGAATTTCTGCATCTGGAGAAAATATATCAGATGTGACTTCTGTAGAAAATACTCAAATTGGTCACAGGCCCTGTCAGTCAAAACATACGCAAGGTAGATATACGTACCTGAATGGACCACATCCAATCTTGTTAACGGCCTGGACTCGTATCCTGCGGATATAGAAATATTGGACTGATAAAGGCGACGTTACACGACACGATAGCTCGTGCGCTATTGGCAAAACCAACAAACTCTTGCCACCAATATTAGGGTGTTTTGAAGGTCATTCAAACACTAATGACATGTTACCGGAATGGAGATTGCACAAAAAATACGTGCAGCAAGTTATAATACACTTGGTCGATTTTAGGATTTTGCGTGAAAAATCATCCTGCCCAATAGCATCACTTTGTTACAACAATACCTTCATATGCTTTTCCAGGTATTACGCATATTAATTTGTAAAACAAGAAATACGAATCGATACGAACGACTGCCACAATCACAGACGTGAACAAACGGACGAACACAGTGCCACCAACAAAACATGCACACTGACAGATATAGTACTCAATAGCGGTAAATGCCTGTTCTGTAGCCACATACTGACAAACACAACAGAGAAACAAGGACAAAATCAGGCACTAGTATAGCGACGTACATACCAGTTACGTAATGTTTTCGAGTGGGATACTGTGATATATGCCACGCGTCACTTGTATTTGCCGTATGTACACACGAGCTTTTAGGCGAGTGTGTATAGGAAGACTGAAATACAAGTGACAAGTGGCATGCATGTCTATATCATTGCAAAGTGTGCGGAAATCTTCGGAAAAGTTCGGAAAACCTGCGGAAGTCTTCGAAAAGTGTTACAAAGATTTCGAAATGGTTTCGACGATCATTGGAACTTTCTGAAAACTGTCGGAAATCTTCGGAACACTTTCGGAAATCTTCGGAAAACCTTCGGAAAATTCCGGAAAGTGTTCAGAATGAATTTTTGCAGTATTCTGAAATTTTTGGAAAATCTGAAAATTCTCGGAAGTGTTCGGAAACTTTCGGAAAGGCAGGAAATCTTCGGAAAGGTTTAAAAAATGTTTAGAGATGTTCGGAAGTGTTCGGACAGTCTTCGGAGTGACACACAAATCGAGAAAATATCTATATATCAATTGGAGTACAACTCGTTACATATTACCCGTTGCATATCGCAGAATATACAACGGCTTTCCAGCATTCTCATTGGCTATATTTTTTATGGCATGGGATAAATACACATATGGCGTACAAAGCATGACCACTCACTGAGAACACAGCAAAACAATAAATATACATCGTTAACACCCCCCCCCCCCTCCCCTGACTCCTGCACAAGACACTCACCTGTATACAGTATCCGGCAACAGGTCTGTGATGCTGTACTCCTGAACTGTGGAGTCTTCCTCTTCTGTTTCTGGTATCTCTACGTCAACGTTTATATTACGTACTCCAGCCACTTCCACGTTGTACGAGCTGATTGCTGCCCCGTTGTTGGCTGGGTGTCTCCACCGGAGCCGCATGTGATAAGACGACTGCTCTATCTACAAATTCATAACAGAACTAGGAATTGGTAACAGAAAGAAAACTGCTGTCGAACTGTTGTTGGAGAGGTGTTCCACCGGAGCCGCATAATAATAATAATAATAATAAATAATAATAAATAATAGTAATAATAATAAATAATAATAATAATAAAGACTGACTGACTAACTGACTGACTGACTGACTGACTGACTGACTGTCTGTCTGACTGGCTGGCTGGCTGGCTGGCTGGCTAACTGACTGACTAAACTGACTGTGCGACTGGTTGGCTGGCTGACTAACTGACTGACTCAGACTGACCCACTGACAGACAGACAGACAAAATGCCTGATTGATTGACATTCTGCAAGTCGCTGCATGGCGTAACATATTACGGGTCTTCACGATTATCGCAACACAATCGCAGAAAACTTGTTGCTGTACTTGACCAGTGAGCTAGAAAAAAACGACGTCATCTATTTTCATAATACGCATATATGATCCTGCGCGCAGACTATCTCTACCATCGTTTAGGTGAAATTAAACTATTGATCAGCTAATAAAGGCGAGCCAAACCTACCACTTTCACGGACGTCACGCCAGCAGGCGAGGCAGCTGGAGTCTGGCACGTACTGACTGCACTCCAGGGACTCGAACCGACTGCACTGAGGGCCTGCAGTGAGCAAACAGGACAGACTGTCAAGGCATCAACTAGTATGCGCATGCGTCACCTGACGCAAGTGAGCACACCTGACAAGCGTTCAAGATAGCGATCACAATCTTGGTTTTCAAGCAACAGTATAAAGCAGTGCATGCTGTATACGGTCAATATTAAGCCCCACGATAAGAAGCAGCCTCAACCATCATCCACACTCCCCCCCCTCCAAAAAAAGAAAAGAAACCCAAAAATTTCAGACGGGAAAGTACTTCCGACAGCAAGCCTCCCCTGAAAACAAGTCTCCCCCGAAAATACGCCCATTGGTTTATTTTTATTTTTATTTTTATTTTATAAGCTTCGCCATGATACAATGATTACATTCAACAGTTATGACAAAAATATAAAAGATGTCAGGGCAACCGCAACAGCAAAAAAGCCAATTATAGCGGTCCCAGTTGAATGATAAAAAAAGAAAGAAATGAAAGGAATGTTACAAGTATTTGACCAGAAGCAGCAGGAGATGCGGCAGTCCGATTTCGGCTGGTATTACAATTAGGACAGATGGATTTCCAGGAGCGAGGATCTTCGGGGTCGTAGCATGCAAGGCAGGCAGTGTAGTGGCTCATTACAGTTCTTTTAAATAACAGCAGACCAGTCACACAGCTTCTATTCATATATAAATAATGATGAACTTAAACAACGACAATTTTTAAAATGAAAAAGCCCCTCCAACAGGCCCCTCCCCCCAAAAATATGCCGACAGCAAACATATTGCACAGAATCACATAGTTTCTTCACTGTGCATCAGTACTGAGACTCACTAAAATGCTTCTCAGCGAAAAGCTCAGAGTGAAGACCTAGAATTAACTGTGGTTTTGTCTCGAACATATAACGTAAAATGTAAGTTGGTTCTTACTCTTAGATGGTACAAATGCTGAGTAACTTGTACTTCAAATACACTACAGTTATAATGTCGACACAAACCTTAATCCTGAAGTAGTAGAAAGTCGCTGGAGTTATTCCCTTTCGTACTTCAAATACTCGATCTGGTCCAGAATACAGCTGGAAATACAACAATCATTTTACTCATTGGAAAAGGTTACACACAAATACAATACACTCGCAAACACAAATGAACACATGTATATGAAAACAAATATTTATATACATACACATACACACACATACACATACACATACACATACACAGACACAGACACAGACATACACACTTACACGTACACGTACAAGTACACCTACACCTACACATACACGTACACGTACACGTACACGTACACGTACACGTACAGATATACACATACGCAGATACACACACACATACACACACACATACACACACATACACGAAGACATTCACATACACACACATACGCCGATATGTAAACACAGAGGCATGCACTGCCAGGCATGTTCAAAACTTCAACCACTACATTCTTGTTTGCTGCATATTTTCGCAAATTTGCTTCTTTGCTTTTAGGGGGAAAATGCATCCGCTGTGCCTATCTATGAACGCCAAAACTACAGGTATTACAAAAGCAACCACAGTGACTATGGCCATTCACATCCAATCAATATAGCGCAACCTCATGGCTTACCTCGACAAAGCTGTTGTCCTCAACCCATTCCAGACAGTATCCTGTTGTCGATGTGCCATTTTCCTCTGGGGCCTGCAGCAACAATGAAATAGGTTGATTTTCACTCTACATACAAAATAATTCGTAGTCTACACCAATCAATACTATACACAGATAGGGTCAGTTCTCAAATGAAACACAACTATCGAAACTGGTTCTGAACAGACTGGCCTGCTCATGGATTAGAGCCGCCCAGTTCTCCCGTTCCGGACGGTCAGCGCGCGCGATTTTAGTGACTCTTGGCGGGAAAAAATTTACGCGCGTGCCTGCCCTTTCCATTTTGAATGGCCAGAACCAGCTCTCTCGGCCCGGCCAGACCCGACAAATGGTAAACACCCTATGACTGCCGGGATGTTTTATCTGATGTAATGAGCGGTAACCCTTCGTCTTGTTTCAGCTTCACTTCACTTCACTTCACTCTAATGTAATAGTGCAACGTCGGCTCACACCGATATACGTGCACAGCGCATGCGACTACAATTACAACTGTAATGGACGTTCTACACTGAACAGATTACTGCTTCAAATTGGGACACATTACTAAATTCAATTACAGATTGAGGGATACTGTTCCAGGAGGAGACAGTTCCAGGGATACAGCTATAAGTGTAGCTGTAAAGTTGGTTCGTGTACAATGTTGAATATAATGTCTTGAGTCATGTGGCGGGTCGATCTGGCCGGACTGTCTAACCGTGGGGATGTTAAAGTTCATACATCGGCTAGACCAGTGACTGACCTCTGGCTGGCTCTTACGAATTTCCACCCTTACGGTGAAAAATATACCATATCTATTGAACAATATCAGTATTTGGCCTAAATCGCCGACGTAGAATGCTCTAGTATATTTAACAATTATTCCACAAACACGCGTTGGATATAAGATGACAGATAGCCAAATAGGCGCGCAGCTATAATCGTCTCATATCCAACAAGTGTGAGTGGAATAATTGTTTTATTAAAAACTATAAGATAAATTTTACTTTTTCTCTTTCAATTTTGTTACAAAACAAGCAAAATATAGTGTAAACCAAGCGGAATTGAGAGTTTATTTCTGTTTTCAGAAACAGCTGTTTTTTCCATATAAGGCACGATTGATGGTTATGAGCTGATAACCATCGGTTGTGGAACCAATCAAAATGCTAGAAATTCATTCAAATCCATGTCAGGTTCAGTCACTGGTCTAGCCGATGTATGAACTGGCCATGTACATGCAATACCCCTCATTATTTCGTTTATCGGCTTGTTAGATATAACAACCGTCCCACGGTCCAATAATCACTTATCAACCACTGTCGTGCTTACCTCCCACGTGACCTGAATAGCAGCCGCTGACCGGCAAGTGGTCTCAGGCGCACGAGGAGCATCGGGAGGTCCAGCAGCTGTGCAAAGTTCGGAAATATTTGAAATCTTGCCGATCTGCAGGAAGAAAGCGAAACACGCTGAAAACGCGAAACAAAAAACGAAACTGTAACTAAGTTGTTTTCTACTAACTTTACTCTCCTTCGCTACGTAATGACTGGTAATACGTACCCCTGCCTCGTTCATAGCCCGAACTCTGAACCTGTACGCCTTTCCAGGAAGTAGTCCTTCTACCAAACATGTATTGTCCTTAATGCGGTGGAGCTCCACGAAATCTACAGCATAAAGCAAGAAACAAAATCGTGAATGAAGAACGAAAGTAAGTCTCGCGAGCTTGGCTGTTTGACCATATAAACGAGCAATCTTCTTACGTTCACAAAGTACAAGTCACTGTCAGTATGCGCTTAACTAATGATTAGTACGAGACATTCAAACAGATATCAGTGTTATTCTTCTGCACACAAATACGACAGATTGCAAGCCTGTTTAAGTGAACAATAGTAATATGTTGTGAAAAACACGTTTCCTGGCTACCACGGCCGGGTTGCTAAAAAGCTGATTAGCGTTAACCCAGGTTAAGAATTTAACCCACCATTGGATTCTGTTTCCCAAAGACTAATTTGGACAGCAAATCATGGATTAGTCAATTGGGTGAGTGATCTATGTGTCAACAATACTTCTTCAAATATTGAATAATTAATCCTAGGTTCAGAAATCTCATGTATTAAATATTAAGCCTAATCCTGGGTTAACGTTAATCTGCTTTTCAGCCAACGGGCCCAGATTTTGAAAAAAAATATATATAAGCCACTTTCTCAATCATGCGCAGAACAACTTTAGGGCTTCAGCTGGCGGGCTACACGTATTGGAAACATGG
>JANVCK010093770.1:0-11904 GCA_026546655.1 Epizoanthus illoricatus
AGCACTTGCCAAGACAAATGGTGGAATAAACAGAGTTTTTGAAAATACGCTAAAAGCGCCTATTAGCATGAAATCGATAAGACCCCTTTCCTGTTAACGGGCTAGATTGTACGCTTTATATTGGAGTAAGAGCGTCTTTTGGAGAAGGGGCACTTATCGGAATAGAAGCGCCTTCTACAGGGGCGTTTATTGGAACAGGGACACTTATCAGCGGAATAGGGACACGCTACAGGGGAAGCTTATTGGAATAGGATAATAGTACGATCAAACGGTTGTACTTCTTAGAAGTAGAGCACTAAAACCGATATAAATTACAATAACTAAGCTAATAATCTGTTGACGACTTTTTTTTAAAAATGCTTTAATAATAGTGAATATTAATTGTTAATTATCAATTCATTTTTAATTGTGTTAATTAATTAATATTAATTGTTAAAAATAACAATAAAGCGGTCAATGGCCGAACTAGATTTGCTATCAGTGTTGTTCAGGTGCCATTCAATTAATTGACTAGTTTCAAACAAAACCGGTTCATTATACCATAGACACATTTGAATGGGTCTGGAATGAAGGAAAGATCAGGAAAGTATAATCGTTCTGAGATTCTTTGATGCTTTTCGAAACTGTCGAAAGCTCACTTCCATGGCAACCCACGATGTTACCTTTCTAAGGGCTAGACTGAAGAATGTAATGTAATGATCACATTACAAAATGTCCTCAATCACTCAACATTAACTGCGTAAAGCCGGATAATAGAGAAGTTGAACGACCAGAACAGCAATGTGGACGAGAATTTCTCGGCTGGTAGCGGAAAACAGCAGGCCTAATGACAGAATACAAAAACTGTCATGTGATCATGCACTAAGTCCGTGGCCAAACCACTTATTTATTTAACAACATATACAACATGTTATTATATGTCGCTATTACGACGAACCTACGAAGGTCAGAAAAAGTATTCGAAGATAAGTTGAATCTCTATTTGACATTAGTGACCAAAACATCAATAAACATATTGCGAAAGAAGAATAATAAAGCCACTTGTAATATAATTATATATGCTTTGGCTGAATTCAGACTAAATCTTAAAAATATTCAGCTATATTAGAGAAAAGAAAAAGATAGAGTCCAACAACTCTATCAAAACAAACATAAGTTTTCTTAAACTTCATATCTGAAATAACCCCTGACACATACACGAGCTTTGTGCAAATGGAATCAAACACGTTTTTGTTCCAGCTATACGGCTTTCATTTCGGACAAACGACTAAGCGAATGTGTACTATGACCAAGATTGAAAATGACATGACATGACATACATTGTTATCATCTTCCCTTATAAAATACCGCTGACAAACCATTCCTTGGTTGCAGCTTTTTATGGGAAAGCCATTCAGCATTCGTTATTGAGGATACACCTTAGAAATAAGGCTGCTCCATCCACACTTGATGAAAAAAGCTGTAATTGTGCTGTAAACGCACATACCCTCAGGGATTTTTAAACGTTTTAATTTGCGCGTTAATTTAGTAACGTATGCTTACTCAGCCGTGAAATGCTTAGCTTAGACGTCACATATCCATTTGACAACTGCTGCTTTGAAGATATGTATCACAACTGAAAATCACGCATGAAAGGAAACTTACAAACATATTCTAGTCCGTTGTTCCCCCATTCGATATATTGGCTGATGATGCCCTAACCTAGTGATTCAGAGTTTAGTTAAATTGAACAAATTACTTTGTATCAATGATATGTCGCAATATCCCACTTGGTACTTTCATTTAGTTTTGAAATTCGAACTTTACAATCACATTCACATGGTTTTTAGTTTCAATTGATTTCATGGTCTTAGAAAGAAAGAAAAAATAACTTGTTCGATATTGCAAAAATGGAACTTGCCTCTCACATTAACAACTTACAATTTCCGCCCAACTGTTTCGAACAATCAAAACAAAATTCTATTTCCGTAGGTGAAATAGTATTTGTCACGTGATGTAGGGGGAAATCAAAGCGTTTCAGGAATCATGTTGATTTCCTTGGTGTGACGTAACATGACGTTTCCCGCCAGTGGCATTTTAAAAGGCATTCCGCCAAGGGGATTCCCGTGAAATTTTCGCGCCAAAACCAAAGCATTTTTGATATTTATTGGTAGCAACTTTGGTTATGTTTCTATGTCACTGACAAAAAAGGAGAATTTTTAACAGTCACTGTGAACATTCAGTCAACATTCAAAATTTGTGAAGGCGTTTGTGTCACTCTATTTGTAATTTTGATCGTCTATATATCAAATGTTGCAATAACGGAAAGTCTGCGGACTGCCAGCCATTCCTTCCTTATCGAGTTGGTCTCGGAAGAAGGAGAGTTCACGAGGGGTAAGCGAACACTATCCACGAAAAACTACTCTGAAAATAAGATTGTTCACACAACGCTGGCTACAAAGTTTATATTAGTTTGAATGAGGTATCAGGAAGATCTTCAACTTGAAGTTGAAAAGGAGGGAAAATATGACAGAGTTATCCTAATCAAAACAATTGAGCAGCTCTTCAAGAAATATTGTTACTATCATTATTATATGTTATTATTATTATTATTATTATTATTGTTGTTGTTGTTGTTGTTATAACGAAGCATTGGATCACTTTACGCAACAACCACGAGTAATCTGTATCAACTCAACTTCATTTAAACTTTGATCAAACTTTGCGTGCTGATCAGTTTGTTAGTATGATTTTTGTCATAAGAAGCAATTCAGTGATAGCTAAATAATAATTTTGTTGGTCATGTTTAAGAGTGGAAATCACGGAATATCTTATCAAACTTGCACTTAACTGTTATGCTGCTAATGCAAATAACCAAGTTGTCGGGGAGATCGCGTGATCCCCATTCAAAAATGTTAATTCTATGTTTTCTTTCATTGTCTTTCTTGTCAAATAAATTTTCTTCCATTACATTATATTGCTATACAACTAGTGGTTGCACGCATTTGTTTTGGCCAACGTTTTTGCCCGCTAACATGAAGGGACCCAAAGAGCTAAATATTTGGCCATTGATATGATGTTCCAGCGACATCGCATTGACCCCGCATTGTAGAATATTGATAAAGATTGGTATCACCTTTTGCGTCAACTGAATATTGTTATTTCCCTCCCGCGCATATCGTTCTATTCGCTATTAGTATTATCTTGCTATCTGTATTTCTATTTTTAGCAATTTTATTCCGTTTCGTCTGATATTCTCTTGTTATTTTAAAACAAATTAAAACTATTAATTTCTGTACAGATCGGTTCGTCCAATGACGATATCTTCAGCTTGATCTCGAGTGATATTTCCGGAAAAAGAAAATTCAATTACCACATCTTGCATAAGTGAAAAGCTAAGTTTTGAGCGAGATAGTCTTGCCTTTTCGTTCACTATGTACTTTCATGATCAATTAGTGCTCCGTGTTTACTGGTAGTTGGCGAAACTCTATTGGCCCACAGGTGTAATTTAACCATAAACAAAGCAAAACTTGTACTTGTATTTCAATAGAATGATTGCACGTGTGCTTTTCATTTAGATATTTCAGGAAATCCCCAGCACGCTTCTTGACAAAGTCCACCTGGATAATCGATAGATAATATCTCGTGCAATTCAAACGCCGGATTTAAATAGTTTCGTGACAAGTCTTTTCGAAGGGATGCAATCAGCTGACAGCATGTTCTGGTTTTTTGCCGCGTCGTGTAAAATTCAATATCACGTGCACAATAAATGGACCAATCAGCAAGCGAGTAAGGTGCAGCGGTAGATTTGATTGGCGTTTGGTATTTAAGGGCACACACCGCGGGGGGTCGTGAATTTCGCGCAAGCCTACTGCATCTCTCAAGCATGCATGGCGGCAGCCTTGAAGGAAGGCTACAGGCCTTGGAAATTTCGCCTTTCTAAAACAAAAAACAGTTTACATGACTAACTTAATAGCCCAAATCTGGGCAGGAAGGTCGTTCCCTGTGCGAAAAATCGTTTTTATGCGAGCGATCGTTAGAATTAGATTGGAATGCATTCGTATGCCATCGTCGACCCGCTGTTGTCGCATATAATTCGTGGGTTCTGACGCGTTGCTTCGTTTCGAAGGCGTCGATTTAACTTGCGAGGAACATTTCATCTTGTTGTTAGTGAAGAACTAACAGGAGAGTTCAAAGTAGTTGTTTGGAAATTGTAGGATCAAACCGGGATACAGAATGTCAGGTAAGTAAGAACTTACGTGTTTGAGCTTTGCATGGGATATCTTCTGGAGGAGTAAGAGAACTGAATTGTTGATCCGTAAACCGTCAATGAGAGCTTAAAAGTTATCGCCACTTGACACACGTTTCTTTTTTATTTTGCCTCTGTGGAAATACAACCTCAGCCACGGAAATTACTTATAAACTACAGAAGAAACGGCTAATGTGTTGAATGCGTTCGAAGGACGCCATTTTGGGAAGGAGTCCAAACGATATGTGGCGCGCGTAAGCTATTCATAACAAAAGAGACTCGGTGCACGTCATAACGACATACAGTTAGAGCTTTAATTCTTTGTTTTCCAACTCAAGTTCATGCAGAAATGCAATAGAAATAACAAAGAACGATGAAGCAAAAACATTTGGAAAGATATGGAAAGAATAAAGTCTGTCATGTAACTGCCGGTAGACAAATTTTTATCGCCGAGCTCGGCATCTATTCATGGGGTTATGTTGCAAATAATCATTGATTTTTCGTTCGATGGGCGTTGAGCTTTGCCGGTTGTTACAATGTTAACCGTCAGCTTTTGGAGCAGCGAGTTATCAGTTTGAGTCGCGGAATTTTGGAACTCTTCCTTCGTTGGAATATCGTATTCTTCAAAGAGGAACAAAGAGGTGAGAGTCAGTGTTATAGTGATATGAATAATTACTATCAAATGACATAAGATGGCCGACCAGACCAAAATGAAAATGGAAACGTGAGGAGAAACGTGGTTTGATGGCGCAGAAGCGTATCGCCGAGCCGCTATAGAAACTGTTTAATGTGGGTCGTTTGGTGTAGCTATTTTATCATACGACGTTCACCTGTGTGTGCGAACAAAACATCTGCGTTCGTTCTTCCATTTGTATTATTTATGAATGTTCATTTGTTGTCGAAGAAGGCTTCCAGTCATCCGCCATGAAAAAGTTTGTGTCGTGTGGAGAAATTTACAACAGCAACATAACATTGTAGTTTTCTTGTCGATTTCAGCGTGTAACTAGCGACAGGAAAATGATCTATGGTAGTTGGCTGTTGTTCAGAAAAATACGAAATCGCCATGGCTTCAATTCTTAGATTCTCCTAGTAACATTCAATTACTGCAAGCATCTTGCGTCGTACGAATGATATTTGCAACACGATGGACAGATAAAAGTTAGTACGCGCATATCTAGTGCAGGTATGGAAGAGTAAGTAGCGGTAGAAACTATGGTAGATTGCGATTCATCCGGAAGAATATTATGTTAGGACTTGTAGGGAGCTATTCCTTTCTGGTATGTTTTCCTGTCAGGACGGTCTTTTCCCCATATCGGATGTTTAAAATACTTTGCCTTTAATTTTCAGGCCGACCAAAAAGGGGAAGGCCCAGGGGCTCTGGTCTAGCGGTAAGTTGATAACTTTTCTTTCTTGAATACATTTGTTCCAAAATCGTTACAAGTATGAAACGAGGAAGGACAGAATCACTTAGAACTACACTTAGATCTGTTCGTGCTATTTCTATGCATCCAGTCTATCTTTTTTTTGCCATTATGATTGTCTGCTGTTCTCAGTAATAGTGATGTTTGAATTTTGAGTATAGATTATTTAATGTTTTTGTTACCATTACCAAAATAACTTCATGGGATAGCAAATTTTGTGAGTGGGTGTTCGAAAGTTTTTTTCTTTTGAAAAGATTATATATTGTTGCAATCTGAAAAGTTTCTTGCACCTATGGTTGATATATTCCACTAATACTCATGATAAGTTTGATTTGGAACACAAGTAATAGGTACATGTATAAAAGTTTGTTTGGAGTTGTGGAATTTCCTTGGCTGAATTTAAGGCCTTTGTTGAAGTTAGCAAAAAAATCTTGGTCAACTGGCAGTAATATGGATGTTTGTGCCTTGAAACCTTACATACATTACATCTTGTAATCATAACTGTTGCTTTTATTTAGTTTTTTCTATCTTTGTTTTCATAAATTTTATCATATTGATTATTGTGTTTTGTGGTGCTATATCTGCTCTGCACAAGTGTATAAGTGGCGGTATTTATCAGCTGTGAGCTGTTCTGCTTCAAATTTTGGCCGGCATGCTGCATGTGACAAATGCCCTTCCTGTAATGCAAGCTAACTTGACTAACATTGATGTCTGCCTGTCTTGTACTTTGTCTGACCATATCTGTGATTCTACAAATAAGAATCATAAATTTCAATTGTTACCATACACTGAGCAAGTTGGGTCAAGAGTTAATATTAGTATCATATATCTTCCACAATTAAATCGTGCCTTCTGTTTTATATCAAGTAGTTCACACTTTAGCAAAATAAATACAGGATTTACAAAGTTCACAACAACAAGAATGAAACCACTTAAATCAGTGGTTTTAGTTTGTGACAAATTTCTGTAATGTAGAAGTCTCTCAAATTTATTTATTCAGCCCCAGTAAAGACTTAAAATTGCCATTAATTTATAACTAGCTTTAAGAAATTCATGGTTTTCTTCTTGTACTTTTCTGTAACCTTAATACTTTGTCATTAACTGATACTGTTATATTTTTTAATTGCCATTACCAGTCTCCATACAGGAGAATTCAGCAATTTAACAGGAAAGTTACATATTAAGTACTGTATACATATGTGATCAGGTTCTTTATTCTTATCATCAAATTGCCTGTTTTCATATTAACATTGTGAGGAGAAGTGAAATGTTAAACAGGAGCCAAAAGATCTAAAAATGATCAAGGAAGAAATAGTAACTGAAAGTTATGTAGCAGCACAGTTATAGTTTTTAAATATCAAATGTATATATATTCATAGAATCGAGAGTTTAAGACCATGTCTAGATCTCTGATATATGTACATGTTAAAGTCTGAAGATTTTTTAAACTTGAAGGGTTTGCACACCATAAGCTCAAAAGGTTGTTGACTAGTTTTTGTATTTAACCGGAAAACTGTTTTAAATCAGCTAGGAAAAATGATGTTGATAATGCTGGTTAGTACTTTTTTTATTAGTGATAGTTCAAATAAATATTAATTGCTGTGTGGACATTTGAAAGTGATCTTGAAACTTAAATTACACAATGTTATTGGAATGGACACAATGCTCTATTTTTTCATTTTATTCAAACTTTGTTATTTCATTAAGAAAGCATGTAATGCTAGGATATATATAGCCCAGGGCAATTTATATAACATTTAACTTGTTGACAACAACAGAATGTCTAAATTTCTAATTATGATCACGAGTTGACAACCCCAAAGGTACAATGAGCTTAGATTTTCAAGTTAAGAAGATGATATGTTTAACAAGAAAAATGTTAACTTTATAAGTTTTGTTTTCTTATCACATATTCTGTTTTATATCGAACTGATGTTTACTAGAATTTTAATTAATTTAAACTTAGCCATACCTTTAGATTGAAAGAAAGTGGTAACTATGTAGTCATTTGAATGTGATTCTTGAGGTACTCATAGACAGTGATAATATATATATATCTGAATAGCTCACAAGACTATAGAATGCACTGCTCCAATAGCCTGCATCCATAGTACACAAATTATGATTACAAATAAAGCAGTTCTTGATACTTTTGAACTCTAGATTGACTACAGGTACATACTTTATAATAAATATTAAGAAACAGCACAAATTTCTTAGAAACATTTAATATGTTATCTTGCCATATTTGTATTACATGGAGGCCATTTTTAGAAAGCAAGAATTTTGGAAGCTATTTGTAACAGTTGCAAGAAAAATTAGCATTTTGAAATATTAACTAGTATGTGCTAATTATTCAGGTGATAAACAATCATCAGTTCCTGATATGAGACAAAATCACAGCGTTTTTAAAATGTAATGACTAATTTAACATTACTAAAAAATTAAGTTGAAATCTACTTCATTGCATTTTAAAATATATAGTGATTACATGGTTTGCTAGTATGTGTCGCTTCAAATTTGTATTCCTGTCAGTAGCAGCTGAATAAGTTTTGTTAATTTGACTGTGAACACCTATTAATCTTTTACCTCTAAAGACAGTTATGTAGCATCGATATCCCTGGAATAAAACACTGTAAATGTCATTAGTAGTTATTAGAGTGATATATTAATTCAGCATATTTATGCATCATTAACATTACCTTAGACTGTTTTCAAGATCATTTTAATTTCTAGCTGCCAGAGCCTTGCCTTTGATGGAATCATAAAAATCTGACAGTCTGTAACCTTTGAACTTGTTAATAATAACTCTGCTCATTTCACATCACATGAAGAGTATATTCATACTAGATGTTAACTTATTTCTTAAGCTTTGAAAGACTTATAACATTTTGTAGTTGAGAATTCAATGTTCAGTGACTTTTAGACCCTGATGTGGATGGAGTATCAACATTAATTTTCTCCAAACAAAATCAATACAAAGTGATATATGTTTGGTAATGAGAATGTAGACATTGATCATTAATGGCAACTGGACTTTGAAAAGTTTTACAAATTCTTTAAAGGTGTTGCATAAATTTTTATCGAATGTTAAGGTGAATTTAGCTGCACAGTATATGTTATTTTATTGGCTTTAGGACTACTGAAGGGATCAATATATAATAGTTTTGTAGAACTTCAACAAAGTTTCCATCAGGATTCCCACAGTCAGGGAAAGTCAGTGAATTTTTTTTCAAGGTCAGGGAATTTTGATTTTGGTCAGGGAAATCCTACTTTTCTTGCTCAAGTCAGTAAAAAGTTAGGGAATTTTATATTTAGGTTTCATATATTTTGTTTTGTTTTGGCTGTGGCAATTTTTTTTCCAAAAAAATTTACAGCTTTCAATTGACATTTAAAAGGTATTTCAGAATTTACTTCATGTACACGGAAGTGAAAAATACTATTTTGTCAGTGAGAAGACTGGGAAATGTCAGGGAATTTTTTTTCTTGCAAATGAGTGAGAACCCTGTCCATATACACTCCAAGTTCTTTGTTTCATTACTGGCAATAGAACAACAATAGTTGTTGCTAGTTCAAGTTGATTGTTTATAAATTTAGTTTTAATTAACTTGCAATTGTTTAAAATTTGTTGAGACAAATTACACTGGGTGGAAAGTCAACATGCACAAGTTACAAGCATTAAAAGGGTTGTTTTTGATTTGTTGGGGTGCAATATAAAAATCTGTTTTGTCTGACAGGAGGTGATTACGTTCCCATATATGTCTGTCATCTATAAAAGTATTGAATATCACATATTTATAATACATATTATACATGTGAAAATGGATGCAAACACAACTGTTATCAAGAAACATCTGGGTCTCAAGTATGATTATCACATTCAAGTGATTTGTTGTACTTTCCTATCAATATATTAGTGGTACCTCTATTTTCTCAGTATTGACCAGCTGTACATACACATAATAATAATTAAAAGTAGAGCACTTGAAATTGGATAATTCGGGATTGAAGTTAACTCATATAGCTAATCATGTTTTATTTATAGTCATCTCCTGGTGCATATGTTCCTCCGGCATCCCCATTGATCCCTGATAATGCTGAAGAGAGTTATATCATGAGAGAAGAAGGGAGAATGAAAGGGGTGAAGGACAATGGCAGACCACGCTCACGCAGTAGACCTCGGGGAACACCTCCACAGAAGACAAGAGTAAATGCTCAGAGGTACAGAATTTTGCATCTCTATAGTGAAACTTGAAATCTGAGGATTATTAATAGTTTTCATTAGTAACCATGGTTACCAGTATCTCACCAGTAATTTGACAGCTAGTACATGTATGTTTCAAGTTAACTGAGCTTTTAATTACTAAAATCATCAAGTACTTAATATTAAGTATGTTCATGTTTCACAAAGGAAAATATTTTTTGTGCTCTTTTAATTTCTTATGCAAAACTTATTTATATAATAGTTCTCCCAAAATAAATTCAAATCTACTCTGATGATAGAACCCCCCTCACATATTATACATGTACAAGCCATGTGTGTAAATTAATCCTTTCAGTGAGCACCATGCTGTAGCTGAATAAATTAAATGATTGTTAAAGATAAATAATTGGCAAACTTTTAGCAAAATTTCACTCTTTTGAACTTGTTTTGTGTTGTAGGTAATATAGACTTGATTACTTTTATTGGATTTTAAAAATGGTTTACACTAAATTCCACTTGTTTTACACAGGACTGAAAGGGAAAAGAGTAAATTAAAGTTTGTGTTGGTATTTAATAGAACAATACATTATTCTGCTCATCTTGTCTCATATCAATTAACTTCTTGCAAGAAGTTTGGTGAGTGCAATGCTTCTAGACTATTAAATATCCATTTTGTATATAAAATTTTATTTATATGAGCATGTTAAATATGTACTATTTATCCCTATTCTCGCTGCTTTGCTGTCTGTCAATCTATGTCAGCCAGCATTTCAACTTTTTCCAGATTTTGCAAAAATAAAATTAGTTGAAATTTTCATAGCTAAGGCTCCAATCACACTAGAATTAAACATTTGAAATATCTCGTACAAATCTATCATTGTTGGAGTTGTCCCAATGCAATGGTCTTTTTGGATTTTTGTGTGAAAAAACCGAAGCCAGACAATCTTCAAAGATTCCAATTGTCTGACTTGGGACAGGACAATTACATTCTGAAAAGCCATTAAACTGCCAAATTTAATAATGAACCATTACCAAATTTGGAAATATTAAGTACTCGCACAGCAAAATCCAAATTTTTAGCCAGACAAGTTTTCTAGTGTGATGGTGCAATATAAATTTCAATTGCATAATTTATTTTCAATACAAGATGCTCTCAACAATCTTGTCTGAGACATTACAAATGTTTAGCTCTAGTGTGATCGGGGCTTAATTCTGGATTCTCAATATTTACTAACAGCTACTCTTATGCAGTTGATAGATAAGAAAGTAGGATAATTAATTCTTTTTCCTGGCATTATATTTTCAGCAAGATGAAGTCTCCGATCAAGACAGCACAGAGTGGCTCATGCACTGACAGCTGCAGTAGGGAGAATGCTGGCAGTGTGTTTGGTGAACAATCCAGCAGCTCGATGGTGAGTGAACAATAATTATAGTAGCAAAGTAAAGACACAGGTCTTATTTTTTGAGGGCGGCATATTTACATGATGTAGTTCTGCTTGTGGCCCTCGCCACAACACTGGGGTAAGCCCCTTCTCTTCCTTGATGAGTGTGTGGGCATTCTTTCAAGTCCCCTTGGCAGATGTTATTTTAAGAGACTAGACCATTGGCTTAACGTCCCTGTCTGCAGGTACAGACACTCTCTAGTGGTAACAGTGTAGCCAGTTCACAGAGTCATGAAAATTAAAAATTGTTGCTCCCGTAAGTCATGGAATGTTGAAAAAATGACAAATATTGGGCTTTTTTCAATTTTAAAAACAAAATGTAAGTGATTTGGTGGGTGGGTAGTTAGGTGATTGGGTGGATGGGTAGGTAGGTAGGTGATTGGGTGGGTGGATAGGTGATTGGGTGGGCGAGTAGGTGATTAGGTGGGTGGGTAAGTAGGCAGGTGATTGGATAGGTGGATAAGTAGGTGGGTGGGTGAGGTAGGTAAGTAGATAGGTAGGTATATAAATTGGTGGGTAGATAAGCAGGTGATTGGGTGGGTAGGTGTGCATTGCAGAGAACAAGAAGGGTGTTGAACAGTCGACTGCAGTCATAAGTGTTAGGGGTGA
>JANVCK010093881.1:0-11903 GCA_026546655.1 Epizoanthus illoricatus
AACATTGAGAAAATCGTATCTCATCAAACAACTTGAATGAGTCAGGATTTGATATTGGAAGTAGACTGCAAGCCATCGCTTTATTTTGCTATTTTTCTGCTGAGAAAAGCAGAAGTTTCAATCTGGCTGACTGATCTGAGGAAAAAAGAGATGGCTTGCAGTCTGGGTCCAGGCCATCTGAAACTGCATTTCTTAAATTGTGAAAACAATTTACAGCTGGATGGTTGAGAAGAAGAAAGGAGGTTAGATGGTTCTTCAATAGTAGCAAAGGAGTCACTATGCAGTGCAATGTATAACAAAAACTTGTGGAGGGGGGCTGTTGCATCCTCCTCCCTGCTACAGGGCTGCCAGTATGTAACTGTTGTCATGGGTAGATCTGCTCTAATTTGGAATGGGTAATCAACTTCTGATTTTGAGCTGAAAAATTGTGTGGCCCATAGTTTGGGCTACTTTCTAGTTTTGAAGTTGTTCTCCCATTGTATTTAAAATTAATGTGGAATAGCTGGCCACCGTTGTCAGTGGCATATTTTTGTGTTGACAACAGCTTTTTCAATGGAGTGATGATAAGCCAGGTTTTACCGTGGAGGGTCACATATTGGCAGTGTAGAGAAATGTGACTGAATGTACCATAGGAGCTTTGCTGAAGAGATGACAGTAGTTGTAAAAATGAAATTTAAAAAAAGTGAGCTGAACTGTCTTCAAAACTAGCCCATTATAAGCTATGCTGCCTAGTACTTGGTAACAACCATAACTTATCCAGGAAACCATCAGGGTAAGTGGTATATTTGTTGCTTTTTGTACTTTTGAGAAATTATGGTTGGAATAAGTGTTTAAATTAATATACCCCAGCAAACTTAAAATTCCTCGTTTTCACTGGTGTTAGTAAATTTATGTGATCTGTGGTTGCATTAATTTTAAATGGCCACACCCTAAAATTTGAAACTCCAAAAAACAACAAGACAAGTCAAGACTTGATGATTCCTGTCTAGTAAAAGGCTTATTTTTTATGTTCATGGTGTCTACAAAACTCTTTAACTACTAACAGATTTTACTGGTGCAGAGGGGAGCCTCTAAGCCAAAGTTTTTGCCTGAAATGGAATTTCCAGTGGGATAGAAGGTCCAACCAAAATTCTTCCATAGGAAAGGACCTGTATGGATATTTTCTGGAACCATACAAAGGGAGCACAATTATGTTAAGTACAGATGTCAATTCTCATTCGCAGAGGGGTGGATCCTGCAAATTTTGATAGCCCCCCCTCCCCCAAGGGACCAGAAATGAGATTTTGCAGTTTTTCTCGTCAAGCTTCTGTAGGTGTATAGATGAAACCCTACCACCCCTCCCCCCACCATATATGTTCACCCATGTCATGCATTTGAGAATCATCTCACTTGGCATACTGTGTTTTTATAAATGGTAAAATAAAGTAATTGTCTGTTTAACCATGTTTAGACACTTAAATGTACCAGAATAAACCAGGTATCATTCCCATTCAGCTAAACCTTTACGGGGAAGCATCACCCCAGATCCCCCAGCAGCTCACACCTTTGGCACTTGTAGAGTCTTATGCCCAGCAAAATCTAGCCCAAGTTTCAAATAACTTCCTTTTGTCATGGCAGGGCACTCAAAATACAACATCCCGCCATGACAAAAGGAAGGCATCTGAAACAAAGACCAAGTAAAATGCAAATGTATTATTGCAAACTAGTGACTGCACCACTCCAAACATACTATTAAATAACTACAAAGAGTCAACTTTGGAGACAACTCATAAATATGTTCTTTTTACTAGTCACTGTATCAAAATCCTTGTACAGTGCATGTCAATGGTTCAGCACACAATAACTGGCTGGCAGCATGGCATGCTGCTTACATTATTTTAATCACTCCAGCTATGTCACAGGCATACTATATAAAATTTTACTTCACATTATCATCCATGGTGCTAACACTGAACACTACTACGATAAATTAAGGATACTGGTAATATTCTTTAGGACTATAATATAACTACACCAACGCTTGTTTCAAATGTCAAACTTTAGGTGAGCGGAACCAAATTACATGATTTAAAAGAATCAAGCAAAAAGTCCTGTTTCAATACTTTTGGTGCATAAGACTAGTTATATTTACTGGATCTAAAATCAATATTATTGTATCATTTTTCTATAATAAATTATTTCTTTAAAACATGATATCACTATGCAAAATTGTTAGCGATTCCAACACTGACCTACATGTAATGAATAAAATATGAAAAGGTCATAATCGGGCCAGGTAAGATGAAACACCAGCACTATACTTCTGGGCAGAGCAATAATATTTTAATAATGCACTTGGCAAGAGTTGGGGTTGATACCCTGGTGATCACAAAATAATTTCACTGACCATGCATGGTGCTTTCACCAAATTAAATGCTGCCAAGTCAGTATTAATAATTAAAATGACAATTTACAGCAGTTTACAGTTGGAGAATTTGTCAATATAATATTTGCAGTATGTTTCATTGCAGCACAAAACGTTTTGATGGATTTCATTTTTAATTGTACATATGCAACACACTGAATTTGTACTAATAACAAATTTGTCGCATAGTGACTGGCTTTGAAAAACGCTTTTTACAACTGCTTACTTTTAGAATCCAAATGACAATGTAGGTGTATAACAATTTCTCAATGGCGATGGAATTACGTTTATATCCTGAGTTCTCGACACTGCCGTAAATACAATTATTGGTAGCTGGGAGATAACGAGCTGGTAACAACAAAATGAGGCATTTGAAACTCGGGTAAACTCTGTGTTTAAATACGGAGTATTTACAAATTGACATAATTGAACTGTCATAAAAATGTACTAATTGTACCATTTGGCGATTGTTTCAAAGTGCATAAAAAACTTACTTCAATAGCAGCTGAAGTATACTGACGTACACACATGTATAGTTGATATATAATTATGATACAACATTAACTATGTTCAGCCACGATCATAGAAATACTTGAAGGCAATGGCTACAGATCAGACATACACAGCACAAGTTAAACAGTAGTTATATTCAAAATTATGTTAAATTTGCTTCTCCGCTCTTCAGATAATTGCCTTTAAAATGCTAATGCACAGCTTGTGAAGTGCACGTGTCAAAGTTAAAAAAGTCGAACTACACATCAATTGCGTACACACTACTGACATTATGGGATTACTTTACTATGGCAAATTAATGTTCCACTAACTAAAATTAACATCTAAAGAAATCAATGCATATGAATGGACAAAATAGTGCCAATATAAGTAACTTAACTTGAATTTGAAGTAAACATTTAGTTAATGCTACATGTGACAAGTATAAAGAAAACTTTAAAGAAACTGACCAGATATAGCAAATTGTGATGATAAATCATGAAATTCTTGCAACTACTTTAAAAGCAATGTGTCATGACAATTCAACAAAGTGGTTTGGGGCTGATAGGATTAATACAATCCATAGCTGAACTATTAATTCCTTGGCCAGCAATCATTCAAATTAAACAAAACTGCAGTTGCACAATCTTTAAGGGTGCAGACCAAAGCACATATTATCCTTTTATGAGAGAGGGTGACAACTACAGCCTACCACCTCTCCTGAAGTTCAAAACTTTTATAATTTAAAAATTATATTAATTTTGAGTATTTTTGTGCTTGAGCATCTTACAAACAAAAACTTGACATCTAGAAGTAATGGTATTGCCAGTTTTGTCTTGGGGCCATCATTTCATTTTCAATATTAGCATAGTGGATACAGCAAGAATAGAAAAAGTAAAAATTGTGGGAGTAGTGGGAAATGGGTTGCTATAGGTAGCATGTGTCTCAATCTGCTTCCTTTACTACTTGAAGTGCAAAATGCTGCCGTTTTTTGCTTGTAGGACTTCCTGGTGCTGGTAGAGCCTCGTGGCACTTTCCATTTGTCAGGTCTCGTGGGCCCAAGCAGTCAGAATGGGGCAACTTTAGGAACTGGTTCTGGTCAGACTGGCCCTGCTGCTGGCTACAGTAGAAGTACTGCACAGTTCTCCCAGTTCAGGTATAAAGCATTTATAGGGAACTACAATGTAGCTGAAACCAACTGGCCAGATCTTGACCTGAGAAATGGAAAGTGCCTTTGGTCGTTGTTGTACTAGTAGTATATAGTGTGCCTGTCACAATATCCACATGCAGTAGTATTATTAATATAATAATTATTGTTTGTATAGAATCATAATTATATAAATTTTATGAATATAGACCAATCTTAACAACTTCCCTTTTCAAACAGATTTATCAACAACTACCCATCTCCTCACTTTGTCTCATGATCATTACAACATAGGTAATTGAAATTCTTTTTCAATATTAATTAACTTTTGTGAAAATCAGGCAGGTGAGTAAACAACTAATGAAGTTGATGTGGCTTAAAGTTAGCATGTTATTCTTTTACAGTACAGTTAATGTGCTGCTTCTGTAATCATTAACTCAAGCAAATTAAAAAGATTTGTTATTTATGTCTGTATGGTGAGAACATTTTGTAATACAAAACCCTGATAAACAAATAATTTGTAGACCTTTTTGGAAAACCCTGATTTAATTAACATATTATTCTTGTTTGCCCCTTGGTACTTTGTTATAACACTGTTATTTGAAATTAGATGTTGAATTTCTCATAACTTGCCTGCTTGTCTTTGTACTGATACTGTAAGGAGAAGTTAGATGTTGACAGAATCTGCATGCACATTGCACTGTAACACTAGCTTCACATGCTCTTCAAGTGATTTGTAAGCAATATCACAACAAATTATTTATTACTAGCTCTACAAATTTTAATATCGTACAATACCACAAGTTATAATAATTACATAATTTCCTACAGCAGTTTTTCAAAAAAGAATCCCTTTCTGATTACACTTGCAGTTACATAGTAACCAAAGTACTGCATGTTAAATATCACAGGCTTATTGCAATTTACCCTGCTAACAGAACCTTTCTTTTACCAGCTCGGCAAATGGAAAAGAAATGGTCTGCCGAAATGTGTGGAATTCCTGTTGATCATATGCAAACCGTTGCCAAGTGATGACTTGCAACTTGGAATTGAGGTTGCTTGTAATTTGTACCCAAAAACAAAGCCAGTTTAAAACCAGTTTGAGGAGTTTCATTTCTACCAAGATTCTGGCAGAACGTCAACAGTAATTCAACATGATTTCAGCAGAGCCTGTCTTCTGTGTTCATCAGGTCTGGGTAAAAGAAAGGCACTATTAGCAGAGTAATTGCAATTGTCAAATATATATTAAGTCTACTCAACACTTATACACACATTTATTCTACTTGCTGAACATACGACAGATCACAGTCAAATTGAAAAAAAAAACATATGAACTGATGAAGCATCATCAGTGGAACAATGTATAAGTCCTGCTTGTTCTCAAAGTATTGGACTGTGAAATTTGTAATAGGCAAAATTAATATTTGCTGACATTATGTTTGTCCACAAAGCTTTTCAACTTCAATTCCAAACACCTGAACAAAGACTTCTTTGTCTCAAGTATCCAATCACCAACTACCACGCTCATAGATAACAATAATCAAGATTTGCCTAGTAGATATGTCTAGACATGAAAGTACTTCTCATAATAATTATGTATAACTCAAGTCCAGTTGGATGGCAAATACAAACTTGACAGTCAGCGCTTTGAAAAAATGTTATGTAACAATGAAAATAGGTGTAGAAGATCTGTTTGAGCTTATCAACTGATGCTTTACCGATGATAACAGTTTGATGGAAAATACTGTTTGACAGTACATTTTTGTCTCCACCAAATCTCAAGTTTTACCACAATAAAACTGTCACTATGATTGCAAGAATTGTAATAATTTCACTTGCTGCTTGATTGCCTTAACTTCTTTTTTCTTAACACTGATATACCAACACAACAGTTACACTGCTGTAACTTCCACTAAACTGTCTTCAGAAGAGGTTTCAATGACCCTTTTAACCCCAACATTTCTCCTTACTAGTTTATAAATTTGTATAAGATAAACTAGATATAATGTATACTCTGATTGGTTGAAAGCCATTTACCATGAATTGATACAAAAACACAGAAATATGTTGTTCATGTAATGGCTGCATTTATTATTTTAATATAGGAAATAAAAAACATTTCCTGTGTTTTTCACTGAATTATGGTAACAGTTGTGCAAGTTTGGGAGAATGCAAAATACTTAATCATTGTGGAAACACTAGCCTTTGACTCGTGCTACCACAGCTTTTTTTTGTTCTCCCAAACTTGCACTTATGTTATTATAACTCGATGGAAAACACAGAAATGTTTTCTCCGTCTTAAATAATAAACACTAGCAGAATGAATTAGACCATTCATCTAAGCAAATCTGCTGTTTCTGATCACTTTGTTTATTCTCATTACCAAATTGCTTATTCTTGTTTTGGTATATTAATATAAGGAGAAGATAGATGTTGAACATATCTGGGGCTGGAAGGGTTAGAGGTGGATGGATTGAAATTGTTACTGACTCTACTTCTGCTGAGTGCTGACATGGTCCCAACTATGAAGACTCCAATGTATGACAAGGGTACATTCTAGGTCCAGTGAGTAGTTTTATAATGTGTTATTTTTCACTTTTGTGCACCAAATGAACATGATGTACGTCATTCTTGATCCCTTTATAATTATGTTGATTGATGGACACCATTTTGGGATTTGTCAAAATAATTTTTAAAATAATTTTAAAACATTTTCCGCAAACAAACAGACATCCAGATTGTAACTATAAGAAACTTGTTTCATGCTGTGCATTTCACAATGCTCCCAAACGGTAGTACAGAGTACACAGTCATGTACACTTGTGAAACGGAACTACACAATCTTTGCTCACTTACCTTGGGTGCCAGAGGTTCTTCTCACTCAAGATACAATCAGCAGCACCTCACGCTTCATCACTCGGCCTCGCTGCTATTTCACTGTCAATTGCATCTTGAGCGAGAAGAACCTCTGGCACCCAGGGTAATGCTGACTTTTCCTACACACAACTTTGTTAAGATTTAAAGATGCTACTATTTGTCATTGTATTGTACTGAGTGCTGTGACTACAATATATTTTCAGCACTGACTACCGTACCCATAAATCTGTTGGTAGTTGCACATACACAAAGGCTTTTGGAACTGGTAATTGGCTAATATAACACTTAGGTTCTCAATGGAACTAGCAACAAATATTCTTGTTCTGCTGCAGGAAGGAATCTACTGGTTGGTAGCTCTAACATTCTGGTAAAATAAGGCAAAACTTGTCAGTAGGTATGGGATTTACCTGACCAAATCTGAATTAATTTCAGTGTGATACCATGAATTTTATCAAGTCTGATGAATATTTTAAACTATTATGGCAGTAAACAAACCTACTTAATCTAAAACATATTTTTTAAAAAATTTAGGTGAATTATTAAAATATACACTGTCAAGACAATGAACATACAACATAGGTACACTTGATTTTACCGTACACAGCATCACAGTAGTCATTTACCATCTTTAAAATGTTACAGTGGCTTGGTTATGGTGAAAATATGGAAACATGAGACAGCTTTAGAGAATTTTGCATTAAAATGTTGTTCCAACTACCATAAATGACACACAAATGAATGACATCTGAACTTAAACCAAAATCTTACAAATTAAAACTAGGGCAAAATTTGTTGTAGCACAATATTTTTCCTGTCACTGACTGCCAGGCATGCTGAAAACAACTCTAAAATTTCACCACAGCTGTTTGTTCAAAATGTTGGTGTCCAAGTCTTGATCAAATTCAGGAAACAACAATAGCTTTGTCAGTTGTGTGGTCTCGCCCAACATGCAAACTGCGATTGCAAGCGGTGATTAAGTCTTTTAAACACTGTGTCAACTGTCCACAAATCTACACTACAGTACATGCTCAGTTGCAGCTGTTATAGCAAAATGTTCGAGAGTCGTGTTGAGCACTCTTTTTGGGACTTTGATCAACAGCCACACAAGCAACGATTGAAAAAAGCCACTGTACTGCAAAAAGCCATTTTAATGCCAGTGGTGAAAAGTGAAATGTCTGTATTTCCTGTTTCTCGAGTCCAAAGTTTAGTTGGTTCGAATATAATTCAATGTATGTGTCGAATGCGTGTCGAAAATCGAAAAACAAAGCAATGATGGGCAACAATGTATAGCAAACAATGGAATCAGTGAGCTGGAAAAAACTTAAAGCTGTAATGTACCAAGCCGACACAATGCATCTGGACCGCAATACTCGGTGTAATTGTGTGGCCATTTATAGAATGTGTACTTGATATCTGGGGAAACAAACCTATCGACTTTCCTGAATAGTTGTGAAACCACTAACCGCCAAAACTACTATATTTTACACAGCGTATGTATGTGGGAAGACATAAACTCGAACCTAGAAATAAATAAACAAAACTAGTGGATAAACGCTGGCGTCTAGTGAGTCATGCATGTACTTAGCTGTAAGACAAATAATCGTCTGTGTCACCAAAGCCATGTGCTTGGCCTGACCAAGACCACTCTTGAGTCGTACTTCCCCCCTCTTCCAAGGAGTGACATTACTTTATATGCGGCATCCAAGTTCTGCTTTAACTTCAATGCTATGTCGTTGTTCACGTTCGGGTTCGAGTGAAGTTTTCTGGCCCGTTGTATTTAATCCGCCGTGGACGCTCGAGGTTTGATCGTTCTGAACTAAACTTGGGTTCACATTCTCGTTCGAGATGATATTTGAACTGGAAGTGTTCACGAAATTGCCGTTAGTTCCTGCTGGAATTATAGTAACAGTACTTGTAGCGGCTAAATGACCGTCTGTCGCTTTTTCTGATGCCAATACATTGCCTGCATTTTCACCGACACTAACAGCCAATGCGTTATTTGCCAACGAACTCGAGACTATAAGCGGCGCGGCTACTGTCGCGTACTGAGTTACTGGGATAGCATAGCTTGGCGTGGCAACAGTAGAAGCAAGAGTAGATCTCACTGCTTGGACAGACACTGTTTGAGGTTGAATTACAGCCGTAGATCCAGCGCCACTCGCTGTTGTTACGAAGGTAGGTCGCAAAATCATGCTTCCTCCCTGAATGTGAGTAGTCGGAACATACTGCAAGCCGCCGATCGATGTATAAGAAACTCCACCAGGAACTGTGACCGCTTGGCCAGGTTGAATTCCTTGTGGAAATGCTTGCACCGCAGTTTGTTGTGCTATGACTGTTGGCGCAAAAGTAGTGCTTGCCGCTGCAATTGTGGTAGCACCATTTACGGCGATCGGTTGAGTCTTGAAGGCGTCTTGATGTGTTGCAGGCCAGCCTGCCACCATTCGGGGTTGAGCATAAGGCCGCTTGAGCGACTTTTGGCGCCTTCTGGGCCGGTATTTGTAATCAGGGTGCTCCTCTTTATGTTCTTTATCCAGCCTTGCGGCCTCGTCGACATATGGTTGCTTTTCTGCAGCGGGAAGCATTCTCCAAAGTTTTCCAAGCATTTTACTTAGCTCAGCGTTGTGGACATGAGGATACTGTTCGGCCAGTTTCCTTCTCGCACTCTGCGCCCAAACCATAAACGAATTCATTGGTCGTTTGACGTGATCTTTTTTCGGTAGCTGTACCTCGGCATATGGTCCAGGCATTATCTGTGTCTTCACAGGCAAACCACCTACCGTAAAGTTTCCATCGATTTGCGGACAATCTGAACCAACTACGCTATTTACTGTCACACTAGCGGTCAAAGTAGTGGGGTCGGCTACAATACTTGAGTTTGGAACACTCGAGTCGCTTACGATACCAACAGCCGTCGCTACTTTCCAATTAAAGTTCTGATCGCTAGCCTTTGATTGTTCTACTTTCTCGATCTTCACTTCTCCAGACTTTTCTGGGCATTCCACGGCCATACTCTCTTCCTTCACTACAGCAGCCATGTTTGATGCGGTCTGAAGAGAAAGCTAAGGCTGTGACATATTCTAGATCACGTGACGAGAGGAGCACGTGATAAGAAAAGAGCTTGAGGTGTCGGAGAGAAAGCGATACTACTTTGATCTCGCGGACCTAATTTTCTGATGCTGTAATAAATCCGCTTTGAAGCAGAATTTTTCTGTCTGGGACTTGCAGAAAGCACAAGAGAATACTTGAAAGAAAGTTCAGGCCGACTCAGGGACAATACTGCGGGGAACAATGTCTTTTCCTCGCGCTTTTATGTGTGTGATGTATTGTTCAAGTAACAGCCAATAGAATGCCCGGAATTGAAAGCATGTGTGGGCGACAAGCCGATGACAATAACTAGCTTGATTAAAGGAAATAGCAAACAAAAGGAACAAATGCTTCGCTGCAAGGTATTGTTTCCGCCAGACACAAACGCAGATCATTTGATCTTGATTATTCATGTCGGTGTGAGACGCATAATAGCTTTCAAGAATAAACAAAAAGCTATTGTAATGAGCTTGCGTTTGATTGGAGAGCGGCAAACAAAAAGACAGATGATATAACAGCTGAATGGCTTCAAAACATCCTTTGTTCGCCAAGTTTGTTCCTACGGCTTTGTTCTGGACAATTTCCCAACACAAATCACGAAATAAAAATCTGTCCACACTTTTATACACGAGTTCATTCAATTTGATTCAGTCTTTTAAACAACAAACTCGAGTATTTCGCTTATTTCACTTGCTCGAATTATCATAATTAAAGCGCTTCTTCAGCGAGCAGCTGGTTTTGTATGGGCTGTTGACAAATGGAAATTAAAATATCGGCGTTGTTATCGGGGCCAAATGGAAAGACATTACGGAAAAACTTCCTAATTTGTGGCGATCCATAATGAAAACCTGCTGTTTTAAGACGTAGAAATTTTCAAAAAATAAATTCGAGTAACATGATCCCATTGTCAATGGCATTGAAATAGTGTTTGGCGGGTTATTTTCCCGCGCAAACCGGAGGCGATGTAAGAAAAAAAAATCCAGCAGTGTCCCAGCATCGTGGCGCCAACTGAAATTCAATGACGTCTGACAGCCGAAGATAGATTGAGAGAATAGAATAAAATTGAACTGCTTTTATGTTTTTTATTTCTATGCCAATGCTAACTGACTTGCCAACAAATTATATTTAACTGAAACACAAAAGCAATATGAGGTCTCCAATCTCTATTTTTTCTTGCTGCTTTTTTTAGATCTTGTCGCGCCGACCGGCTGGAATACAAAATGAAAAGAAAAAGTTTTACAACCCTTATTTTTGCTTGGATGGGCTCTTAGTCTTTCTCGTGTCCCTTTTTAAAATTTAATATCTCTTTTGGGGTATCGAATGGTACGGTCGCGAAGGTCAAAGACCAAAATTCAATATTTACTAACTGAAGTTTCGGGAAAGCATTTAATACTCCCATAATCTTGAAAGATCTTTTAAACTGAAATACAACACAGAAACCCGCACAATTTGTATTTGTAGCCAGCAAAAAAGAAATTTTCTTCAAAGCAAAATCGATTCCTAGACTTGGTTGACCGAGCTTTTCATTTCCCTCATTTAAACAGCTGTAACTAATATAAATTCAGTTTTTCTGTTGCTAAACGTACTCTACCACACGCGATGCGCGGCGTTTCTACCCCACCCCTGTTGTGTACATAGATTGTCCTTGTTATCGTTGCTACTGGTTTGTAAACTTTCCCGTCCCACCCCCATTGGGTACATTTGACTTGTTTAAAAAGTCATATATTTAAAAACCGTTTGAATAATAGAAATTTGAATTATAGAGCCATATAGATTCCCTTTATGTCTCCAACTACTAAGTACTATATAAAGCCCCATTTTAGCCCCATTTACACTACACTGGATTTTTGGTACGGCTCGGATAAAAATGATACCCGTACCAAATTTGGCACGGGTACC
>JANVCK010093992.1:0-11900 GCA_026546655.1 Epizoanthus illoricatus
TTCGATGTTATTAGCACCTAGTAGACAGGAAAATTGAGAAAATAGTGAGCACAGCAAACTGACTGAAGTTACGATGTCAGGATAAACTCATGAATTTCCATTCATGAGTTTATCCTGACATTGTAACTTCAGTACATTTTGATTGAGAAACGAACACTACAGTAAGACAAGTTCAGTTTCAGCTTAACAAAACTTCGTATCATACCTCGTCTGGCGTGCTATAATATAACTATAGAAATTCGGAAACTGATCATGATTGAATTTTTCAAATATGAAAGTCTTCTGGGAATTGCCAAATCTTCAAAAGCGTACGGATATCGGATACGAGAGAGCTACCATTCATTTACAGGATGGGTAATGGAAATACATTATCGAGACGATTCTGCTCATCTGATGGCACTAGTCGCTGAGCGAATAGAACAATTTACTGGACAATTCATTGCCTCAAGATATATTTCAGCTAGTCAAGCCTATCTAGCGGTTCCAATCGATCCGCTAACAGTTCCTTTTTAAAAAAAATTCGGCTCTAAGTTCGGAGCCAACCACCGCCCCCACCCCCGGCTGCATCTTCTCTAATAACAGCGGAGTGGAGCGCCCAAGATCTAGAAAAAGCACACGCCAAGCAAGCCGCGGAACTGACTAGTCAATTTTATTCGTGTGCAAAAATGCCTCAGGCGCGGAACGTAGCGGCAACGAAGCTTTCAGATAAGTTTCAGGCTAAATCATCTTCTAAAATCGCTGCAATATCTCTCGCACCATGAATTACTCTTAAAATATCTACTCCCTGGTCTGTAAGACGATAGAAGATGAGATATTTTCTAAATCCTTTAATGGCTTGTTGTCTAATACCAGCTAATTTAGGGTGAGACAATCGAGTCAATTTTCCCATTTGTGGCAGAGAGCCTAATTGTTGGAACGTTTGTTCTGCTGCTGCTAAAAAACGGTCTGAGGCATCTAAATTATCTTGCCCGATGTAGGTTGCTAGTTCAATCAAATCACGGATAACTAGAGGTCTTTTATTGATTTGAACCATCAACCTTGGCTTTGTGGAGAACGAGAAGCCAGCTTTTCTCTAACAGAGGCTCTGACATCCGCCCAATCTTGATCGCTCATTGGGGTAGCTGCTCCTGAGTCTAGACCTTCCAACAGAAGTGTTTCCAAACGTTCAGTAGCTTTATGCTTTTGGTCAGCTCGAATTAATTCCCGGATATACTCGCTAGCTGTACCGTAACCACCGCTGGCTACTTGTCCCTCTACATAAGCTCGCATCGGCTCTGGTAGAGAAATATTCATGGTTTTCATAGGATTTATTGTCTTAATCTCTACTTGCTATAATGACAAATTATGGCAGTTTTTGCCAAATAGTCCTGTCTATTGAAGTGTTGAGTTATTGGCACTGGCAAGGGGCATTCACTGAAGGGGCGCTCAAAGATAAACACCTACCTGGAGCCTTACTTGACGAAAGAGGAGTTACGTCAAGTAGTTTAAGCAGATGAAAATACAAGGTCACGGACAGGCTAAAGTTCTTACTCTCTCTGAGATTGAGCGTTTATTTACCTGGGGGTTTAAAAATAGCCGCGATCGCTGCTTATTTGGCATCTGTTTGCATAGTGGCTGTCGCATTTCTGAAGCCTTGGCGGTGAAAGTTGAAGATATCTCCGGGGGTTATCTCAGTCTGCGTA
Organism: Epizoanthus illoricatus; assembly: GCA_026546655.1. Taxonomy (NCBI): domain Eukaryota; kingdom Metazoa; phylum Cnidaria; class Anthozoa; order Zoantharia; family Epizoanthidae; genus Epizoanthus; species Epizoanthus illoricatus. The sequence goes on from JANVCK010093992.1 coordinate 1,683, forward strand.
AGTCGAATACTAAGGGTCATAAGCAAACTCGCTCAATTCCTATTAATGATAAGTTGAATGCTTTGCTGAGGGAATATATTCAACAGACCAAACCTGAGCTATGGTTGTTTCCTAGCCATCACAATTCTCAGAGTTCTAAGCAGATGAGTCGGGCAGCTGCGGATTTGATTTTGAGAGAAGCATGCGATCGCGTGGGTTTAGTTGGGGTAAGCACTCACAGCTTTAGACGTACTGCCCTGACTGAGATGAGTAATGCAGGTGTGCCATTGAGAGTTATACAAAAAATCTCTGGACATTCTTCTTTGGCTACTCTTCAGAGATATCTGGAAATTAGTGATGAGCAGGTAGTTGAGGCAGTTAATTTGATTGGGGCTAAGGTTAAACATGCTTCTGGGATGGTGAAGGAGCGCTCTGAGTCTTATCACCATAGTTATGGGTTATGCGATCGCTAACTTAGTCTATGAGAGAGGCGATCACACTGAATATAAATCACTTCCCAGCACAAGAAAATGTAACCAAAGCAATAAAAATTACTAAAGTAGATATTCTCAGAAAAAAGTAGGATGATTTTCGCACATACGCTTTATATGTATAAAAATACAACGTAATTTTGATAATCGAGGTAATCCTGCTATGCCAAAGCGTTCAAATATACCAAATAAGATAATTTCACACTTGCAAAAACAACCAGCAGCGACCCGCAAAGATCTTGAAAGGATGCTGAATGTAAGCTACCAGGCTGTTCAGAAACACATTCGAGCTCTAGAAGAGCAGGGAATTATTCAAGCTGGATTTATTGTGCATCCAGAAAATATGAAAAAGAGATACAAGTTCTGGATCATGATCAATACGCAATACCAAGGTGATCCGAAAGATGTTGAGAACAATTATCAACGCAAATTATGTGATCAGATCGAAAAGGAGTTGATTAGTAATGAAACATGGTCAAAAGATATCATTTTATTAAGTATCGATATTGCTTTTTCTGCAGATTGGGATATACTGCTAACTTTGTATTCTGAAAATGCAGATACAGTTGGCAATTTTGTAACTCAGTATCTCAGAACGAACAATATGATAAATACAACAAGTACTGCATGGAGTCCATCGGAATTTTCTAGATAATTTTAATCTGATCACGCAAAAGTTTGACTGTTTTGTCCTCTAAAAACAGATCCAAATCTGATTATGCCTTCAAAATTTAGGTATTCTCCCAAGTCGGCTCAAACATTCGCAAGTGAGATATTTGACCGCAAACTCAAGGTACAGAATCTTTCAAAAGAGCAAATTTCATCTCAGAGCAATACTGAACTCAAGCAAAGTTTATCAATAGTAGACTCACTAATTCAGAATCCCCGCAATTATAGAGAATTAAAAATTAAGTTTAATCCAAAAGAACAATCATATGTATTGGGATCGAATTCAGATTTTCATTTCAAAGTAGGGATTTTACCAACTCTATTAGAAAGAAAACAACTTATTGTTGATAGATTATCTATATTAGAAACAAAGGAAAAGATAGAAGAGATAGACAATATAACTAGCTCAATACCTAATAATTTAGACATAAAAGATAAATTAAGAGAAAAACTATTATTGTTAGAGAAAGTCCTAAGTTCACGTATACAAGAATCTAGAGATACTGAAGATGCAAGAAAAGAAGAAGAGGAAAAATTACTATTAGAAAAAGAAAGTAAACAACTAGAATTATTAGAGCGCCGTACAGCAATATTTTTCCGCTTTTTTGAGCGCGAATCCGTTGCGACTATTTTAGGTGCAATTTTAATCCTTATATTCTCAATTTCTCTACTTTTTGCAATGTTCAACAAATTAGAAACAACAGAAATAATAAAAGACTCTTTCCTGTTATTATTAGGATATTTTTTTGGTCAAAATAGCAGTAGAAATAATGGTAGTTAAGCTGGGGGTTTCTTTTGCCTAATCTCCAAAGCAATCTCAGCAGTAATCTTAGCTAGATAATAGTAATTGGGTTCTGATCTGAAACATTTACGGTGAAAGCGTTTCAGGCTTAGCGTAAGTTTCTGTACACTTGCTACTCAAGGGCTTAATTAGTCACACTTTACTAACTTTCCAGGCAGTTTGATTACCTATTTTTCCAGCTTTGGTGAATGCCCAGCAGCCTCTTTGGTAGACATTCTTGCCTTTGGAGGTTCTAGGTTTGACCCCGATTAACTCTTTCACTTCAGCGGTGGTTAGGAGCCAGCCTTTCTCTACTGCTTCCTCTAACTCTCGGTGAGGAGATAGGGGACTGATGGGGGTGAGACGAGAGGCGATCGCTCCGGCAAATTCCCCTAGAAAGTCAGGAGTGAGAGGCTGTGTCGTGGGTTGTGTTGCAGCCTGTGTCGTGATGGGAAGTTCTGATTCTGCAAGGGTTTCCTGTTGTGTAGTCTGGACTTCCACCGGGGTAACAGGGGTGAAGTTAGCCATGGTTCCTCCACCCTTGAGATGTTGATGTAGTTGGTCTAGGCGCTCAATTTGTTGGGGGGTGGCGTAAGAGCGCCCCTGTGCATCCTTGGCTAGTTCGAGGTTGAGGGTCTTGAGGCGGCTATAGAGACTCTTGCGGGAGGAGAGGGAGTAGCGATCGCACAAATCCTTAATTATCATGATGTGTTGTCTTCAGTACACAGTTGTGTTGTGTGTAGTGTACACCTCCTGCACCTAACTTCGAGGCACAGGAGGAGACACTACGGCAGATTAACACCAGGATAGAAATCCAATCCCTCGTTCAGGATTCCAAGTTTAAGGAGAACGCGCTGGAACAGATTCCTCAACTGGACAATTCATAATTTGATTCTGAGTTTGCTGCTGATTATTAACTTGAGCAATGGCAATTGCATAACCAGAGCCAAAAGAGATGCCCGCTCCAAGACAAACGGCAAGTAATTGTCCTGATACCCGTAACACAAAGACAGATTCTTCATTATGCATCTTTAGACTTTCCTCCTCATTATGTGTGAGATGCAGATGCAGAGGAAGCTTAAGTTGACGACAAACTAAACTACGCCTGCGTCCACTGGATTTAACTAGTCAATCACATGTCTATGATCAACTTTGTAAAGTTAGTCACAAAATAAAACATAATCATGAGACTTTTATGAAAATATGTCAATAGAGTTCAAAGGTGAGGATTAAAGTGAGTCATTTAAAGTGAGTCATTTTAATTAGATACATATTTACTTATCGCTAAAATGATTGGAAAAGTTTATTTGGTACACAAATTATAGATAGATGATTTTACAATTGATGATACGACAAACTAAACTACACGCCAAAAGCTGCTTAAAGTTTTTGAGTGTCTGAGCAAGGGGTTGGGCTATGTTCAACCCCTTGGCAATTGCTAGGCATCTGGACTAACAAGAGCGCTGAACTATCACTGCATTTATTATTCCTTCGTCAATATTGAGGGCGATCGCCTCTGGGTAGTTAGATAGCCTATATTTTCGTGACTGGGAGTATCAACTTGGTCTAAATAGCCAGAATCGCCAAGAATTTCAACAATAATCGGGTTATCTTTTGAAGAATTTGGATTTTTTTGCCTTTGTTGGATGAAAACAGCTACTATATCAGCAATATTTTTAAAAAATTCGCAGCAACTATCATAGAATTGGTATTGGTAGGCGGTATAAACAGCAAGTGTTCCAATAATCTGTTGATCATAGATCTTAGAAACCAGAGGAAAGCAGGCATAAGACTTTAATTCATTTTCCTCAATCCATACTATGTTACTGAATTTGTGCTTTTCTTCTCCGATGTTTTCAATGATGACAGGTTTGCGAGTTTCAGTGACTTGTTTTATCAGAGGCTTGCATCGCTCCCATGTGGCTTTATCTTTTGGATCTTCAGGTTTACGGCTGGCAGTCTCAAATGTTGGATCCTGATTCTTATTCTTGGCATGGTTAATCGATTTTATTTTTAGATACTCATTATTATCTAAGATTCGTAAAATACAGACGGCAAAAGAGGTATCTTCTGCAACTAATCTCTTTGTTATTCGGTCAGTAAAGTCTTTTAAAGTTATGGATGTTGTCAAAAGTTGAACAAACTCTTGGCGAATTTTTTCTTGTTCTCTCCTGCGTATATTTGAATAAAAATATGATATGTGAGCTCCAATTTCTTCTAGACCTTTGATATCCTCACCACTAAAGCCACAATAAGACTCTAGTCTTCCTTTTTCATTGATCTTGTTGATAATCCTCAGAACACCAAAAGTCCGATTTTGACCCTTTAATGGGACTGCTATTCCACAGTTGATACTCCCACATTTCTTAAGGTACTCTTTCTTTGGTTCTGGACTGAATTGATCTTCTTCATTTAATTGGTTAGTCCATTGAGGACTTCCTTCTGCTGCCTTTCCGGTTAAGCTGTTTCCTACTTCATATCTTTCTGTAGGAAACCATTTATCCTCTATTGGTTTTCCATCACGGTCATAACCATATATTTTTTGCCGATATAGCTTACCATCCTTGCCAAAGAGAAAGAGTGCGGCAGATTGAGATGAGAAGGTCTCTCTAACTTTACTAACTGCTATGTCTGTAAGTTCCTCAAGTGTTTGACATCGTCTTAGTTCATCTCCAAGTTCTTTCAGGTTATCTAGCAACCTAGATGAATTAGAAGTGATGGTATTTTGAGAGGAGAAGAGTCCTGTACTCAGTTCCTTGAAACTTTGACTTTTTTTGCTATCTAACTTCAAGATGTTACTAGCTTCCTTTATCTTTTTAAATGCTTCTTGGTATTGTTGAATGTAGTAAGGATTCAAACAAACTTGAGCAACTATTCTCTTGCTCCTATCTTTTAACTCTTTTTCATCATAATAAATTAAGATTTGGCTGTTGTTAGAAAATTCTTCTCTAAGAACTGCGTATTTTCTAGTTGGTAGGTTCTCAATTTCTATATTTTCTTTGGCAGCTTCTTTTTTCCTCTCTTGAATAAATTTATCTATTATAGGATAATAGTCACTTAATGTCATGACATATACTTGATATTTTTTAGCATGTTTGAGTAACCATTTTTCACTATCTCTTAGGCATTCTTGGTCGGGAAACACAAATATTCTCTCACTTTTAGGATGGGAAGTGTTGGCAATTTTCATACCTTGGTGTTTTTCCCAAAAATCTTCACTAGTATCACTATAATCTTTCTTGCTATTGATGATTGCAATGGCTTGCACTAAGGGTTTAATTTTTTCCTGTACATCAATAATGTAATCAGGATATGACTCTTGATAAAATTCATAACTTTCTCCTTTTGTTCCTAATTTTTCAAGTTTTTCACCAATTTCAAGGAGTTCATTTTCAATAATTTTTTGGAAGATTTTGTTGGTCTGAAAGTAGAGATTATTCTCAATGATTTTATGTCCAGCCTTAATGAATGATTGAGACTTATCGCATTTGACTTGAATGGGTTGATCTTGACTTTGCTGAACAATTAGTTGCTGCTCTTCTTCTAGTACCTCTTTCCACCATTGCGATTCAGAGAGTCGGAAATTGACCCACATTTGTGCGTCTCCTATTCCAATCTCATCAAGTAGGTTTCCCAGTTGCTCTTTTTGAGTGCCATCAACCGTAATAAATTGCCATAGAGTTTTGGGGGGCCTTGTTGGGCTGAAGCGCACGATTTTAAAGTTGATTAGCTTGCCGTCCAGAAAGCCCAAGGCTAAAGTAACTAATGGATCCTGGTCGCGTTCTTTTCCCAAACAGGCAATTCCAAAGTCTACTGTGTCGAGTTCCTTTTCGACCTCACGTCTCCATTCTTTACTGCTTGCCATGTCCGTGTCGAGAACAAAAGTATCAAGCTGATTATGGTTTAGGATGGTATCTCTTAGCCCTTCTGCCTGTTTTTTGCCAAGTTCACCAGACCAACAAATCAGGATTTTCTTGTTTCTCTGCGTAGCCTGTCGTCTATTTTCAAGAATTTTTTCAAGTTTGCGTAGTTTCCCTGGTCCAGCACCAGTGAGCCTGAACTTAGCATAGATCTTACCTAGTCTTTTTTGAACAGCGTTTTCTGTGGGTATGTTTTGTATTTCCGCAATTTCTTTGGGATTCTTCCCTTCTAAGGCAAGTGCGATCACTTTCAACTCACTATTGGATAGTCCCTCTTCTGAAACTAGCTCTCTCAGTTTATCCAGAGATTCTGCCATTTTGTCTCCCCTTTATAAATGACTCATAATATAATGGCATTTTATAGCTTTGCTTCTTATATTAATAAAATATTCATTTTAATGAGGCTTTTAATCTGTTTTTTTAGCGATCGCTCTTTAATGTCCATCTAGGGCGATCGCTTAGCTTGTTCATTGGTCATTGACTACCTCCACAACACTAAACGGAATACCCTGTTCATTAAATTCAACGGTAAAGCGATCGCTCCTCATAATTTGAGCCATAGCTACCTCACGTAGAATCGGATCTTCTATGCCTTGCTGTAGCCTCTCTTGTTCTGTAGATTGAGAAACCATTTCTTCTGAATTTGGTATAAACATATTCTTTACTGCCTTAATAAAACCTTGAACCATCTTCTTAACCTCAGCAGGGTCTGCTAGTTCTTCCGATTCTTCTTGAGGCCGAAAAACTCGGTAGGCTTGATGATTAGATGCGCCATTTTCATCTTCAGGAACAGGTAATTGATTAGAACACTCCTGAGCTTTGTCTGCAACTTGATAATTAGCGACTGGTGACTGACAACTGTTAACTGCAACTGGATTAAGTTCTCCCGGCAAAGATTTAGTCATGGCATTAGAGTGTCGAACTAATCGCTCCTGCTCTTCCGTTTTAATTTCAATCCCAACATCTATTCTGGCTGCTGCATTCTCATAACGCCGTTGATACTCATTTTGGTACTGTTCCCAACGAATAGGCAGGTTAGCAGGATCTTTCTTGAAGTGAGATAGTACATCAGCCTGTCGCTGCTCAAATTCACCACCCCAACGCTTAACCCAATCATTGGCGATCGCATCTCGGAAATTGGGGTCAAGTTTGCCGTCAATCTTCCACGGACCATCAGGGAGCCAATTGCCAATGGAATTTTGATTTTTTTCTAAAACAGGCGCGGCGGAAGATTTGTCCTTTACTGAATTTTGAATTGTTACGAGAGAGTTAGATGAAGTTTCAGGTGTAGTTGAGCAATTTTGACTTGCTTCAATTTCGTTTTTTGAGGTTTCCTTAGTTGTTTCTTGGATTGATTGAATTTCTAGTTGGTCATTTTTTTTCTCTTCCCTCTCCAGAGAGAGATCTGGATATGTATTTATGGATATGTATTTATGGTGTTGTTCAACAGTGAATTCCGAATGTTCAGATCTGAACTTCGAAGGTTCAGTTTGGACAAATGGAGACTGTGTAATGTTTTCAGCCTCTGATTGGGAAACTTGCCTTTCAGGGGCTAATTTTTTCAAGACTTCAAGATCTAGGCTATATTGCCAGGTTTTATCCTGACCATTTCCAGGATTATGGCGACGGTCAAGTAGAGAAGCCTTCATTAGCAACTTTATGGCATCTCTGATGACGTGGAGGCTATGCTCTCCAAATAAATCAGCCCAAATCTGCTTGAGGGGCATATAAACCCAAGGTGTGCGGTGATTTTCTATCTTCCACTTTTTCCAGTTGATGAAGTAGTTGATTAGCTTAGCAGCACAATATTTAACTCCTTTTTGGAATTCTTGGGAGAAAGGCTCAAGTATGTTCAAATATTCTTTTTTTAGTATTACCATTGATGTAGTACTCATTTTAGGTACCTTTGAGTATTGTTTGCTTCCCCCTTGGTGTTGCTGCACTTTGGGGGTTTTGATTTTTGTTGATGTTTCCTTACGAATTAGATGCTCTAACAACTAGCGATTGTCGAGGCTAGTTTTTTGAGAATGCATGTCAAATTGAACCTAGTCTCCGAATGGATCTAGGGTTCTTAGTCAGATGAAGGCTGTTTTTCATGTTTCCATTTTAATTTATTGATGACTAGTCGTCAATAAATTGGACTAGATGAAATCTTATTGCTAAATTAGTAGTTGTCAGGGCATACAGCGAGGTAGACGGCATGACAACAATAGCAATGAGTAAAGCAGAGCCCAAGAAAGAGAAAAAGCTTTACTTTTATACCAATCTAGAAGCTTTGATGGTTGAACAAGGTTTAAGCATTGCGGAGCTCTCAGATCAAAGTGGAGTAGCCCAATCCACAATCAGAAGTTTAATTAGAGGCAAGCTTAAGAGGTTGGACAGTCTCAGCACTGGCAAACTCTCTCAGTTTTTTGGCTGCAAGTTAGAAGAGCTTTATGAGATGAAGTGGGAATAGTCAAAATCAAACAGATAACTGATGACTAAGTTCATAGATTCCAGCCCCTACCCGGGGGGCTGGTACGAAGCTAGTAACTTTGGGGGTGGGGAGGCGGAATCCGCTGTTAGGCGGCAACTAGGCGAGAGGAGGGACGACGAACGCCGAAACAATCGACCGAAGGGAGCACTACTAGCGCCGGGAACCAAATATTTCTACAAGACAAAACGCTTCTGAGCTGAGATAAAGAGAGTTGTAGCTAAGCATCTCAAACTTTCTTCAGTTTCTAACTTCTCGCCAAATTCTGTAGAAGCTGTATCTAGACAGTAGGCCATTAATTTTGCTTGCTCCTGGACATAGCTGGCGATCGCTCTTTTTTGCTCTGGTGTCAGTGGTTGATTTGGCTGTTTTGGTTTAGATGTTTCCTGAGTTGAAGAAGAATTAACTATCAAACGACGCTTGTTTTTCTCAAAGACAATTTGCACTGCTTGCTGTTTCTTGAGATTGGCATGGGGATGCTGGCCAGCAGCAAAAAATATCTTTTCCTTGGTTCCATCTTCCAGCAAAACCACTAGATTCTGACGCTCTCCCCATTGGGTATTAAAGACTTTACCCGCTGCATATTTCACTTTGCCATTTTTAATTTCCATCTCTACTCTTGATAACCCATACTTAAAGTACCTCATGTATGTGGGTATAAGCCCAGGTAAAACCTTGGTCAGTTTCCAACCTGGGCAATCGATTTAGGCAGCTAGTTCTACTTCTTCTAGTCGAACGTTGGCATCAAATCCAATTGGATCTAAATCTGCTGCTAAGTTTTGAGTGTCAGCCCAACTTAAACCCCAGATTTTCAGCTCATAGCGCCAGAGCTTCATCCGTCGACCATCTCGCAGTTCTGATTTGATGGGATAACCAATTCTTGCGACTATCTGTGATAACTTGCGTTTGTTGTTTAAGCCTATATAAGTGATGAACTTAGCAAGACTAGCTTTCTTGTCATCAGGATGCTGAATCCAGTTCCAAGGGTCAGTGTGAGTGGCGGTTATTGATACATTGGCTGAGAGTATTAAAACTTCCATCATGGTTTTTATCTCCTCTTGAGGTGTAATACAAGCCCTCAAAGGTGAGGGCTGATGAGATTTAGTACTTAGTAGGGCAAACAGCCTGTGGTGTAATAGTTGTATTCATCGAAGTTGCAACCAAAATGCTTGTTTTGCTCAGATTCGACTAAGTAATCTAGTCCGAAAGCATGACTATCTGAGTAATGCTGCATTCTGTGGACTTTAATCTCAGCTTCAAAGTTTGTCAGATGCCTTGGCTGGCGCACTTCGCATAGACAACGGTAGAAGGTGTGGAAAGTCTTGACATACCCTTCAACCTCCCTTAGTTGGCAACCAACAAAAACTATTAAACTGGTGGCAGTTTCACAGATTGCTACACTCTCGCAAAGCTGAGTAACGATTGAATCTGGAACTTTTGCAATTGCATCATTTAACATGGAAATTACCTCTATAGGTACGAGAGCGGTTTCAGTCTGCCAGGATCGAGCCGCTCTCTTGTTTTACCTCTCTATTATACCACGCCCGACAATGTATGATGGGGCTATCAAATGTAGATATATGACATAATTAATATGGCTCGTACTACGAGGTAAGATATGGCAGGTAAAGGTCAACCAAAAGGATTTGTTGGTAATCCCAAGGGGAAAAATCAATATACAGATGAGGCTGGTCAAGGGCAGCGAGATACTAAGCTCTCTATAAGAATTTCAACTGATTTAAAATCTGCGATTACGCAAGCAGCGCAGCAAAAAGGACAAACTGTTACTCAGTGGATTGAGGAGGCTTGTGAGCAAAAGTTGAATTAAAGTCTCTTATCTACAATTGCTCAATATTTAGATTATTATTTTTGTCTTGAGAATTCTTATTCCACTATCGGGTGGGT
>JANVCK010094103.1:0-11900 GCA_026546655.1 Epizoanthus illoricatus
CTGTCTTTTTGGTCAGGGGACAGGGGCTGCCTGATTTTAAATTATTTTTAATTTATGCCAAAAAAGCTAAGGTCACTTGAATTGCAAAGAAATGACTGAAATTAATTCAGGGTTGAAAGGGTTAACAGGTTAATCAAAATGTCATGTGACCAATGCCGATTACACCGATGCCATGGAAACAGAAAGCCACATTGGACTGTTGCTCAAACAAACCTGATAACAGCTTCATGCAGATTAACAGTGTCCAACCAGGCTAATTCAAAGTGGCATAATTTTAATTTTTTTCCTTCTCAACTCGGATTTTAGAGGGGGGGGGCATTTCTAATCACATGACCTTTGTCGAGCATCCTAATGTTTCAAACCAAAATTGTATGTAATGCCTTGTTGCAAAACAAGCCCAACTTTTGAGCTCATGCTTTTAATTAAAGAGTTGGGTACCCCCCAGAATGCCAACAGCGACAAGAAAAGCTGGTTCTATATAGGTAGGGCGTGGCACATATATTTGACATAAAATGTGAGAGTTGGTTAAACATTTTGCAAAACCTATACCACCACTGCATACAACGAGCCACCAGATACATATAAATTGCAAATGGAGAAAAAATAACTAATTATATTTTTGTGTTAACAAAAGTTATGACTACAAACACTCTTCTATTATATGTTATAAAATGCAGTGCATACTTAAACAACTTTTCTTGAGGAGGTGGGTCATGTAATTTTCAGCCACTACCAGGGGGTGGGTCAGCTCATTTTCAGCCAAACAGAAGAGGAGGGTCACCAGTTTTTGAGCCACCACTTTTCCAAATGCTCCGCTCTCTCAGAACCAGAGTGTACAGAGCTCTTCATGTGACTTGATGGTGTGATCGGAGTCTCCTTTAAGAAGCCGAAATGCCTCAAAATCTGTTAAATTTTAAGAATTCACTTCGCATAAACTGCTCGGTAAAATCAAATGGAGCGAATGATGGAATTCCCGTATGCTGGGCACACTGTCTTTTTGGTCAGGGGGCAGGGTCTGTCTGATTTTAAATTATTTTAAATTTATGACATAAAGCTTAGGTCACTAGAATTTCAAAATGACTGAAATTAATTCAGGATTGAAAGGGTTATTGTCAAATATATGTTATTCCGTCTGTTATTCTATATAACTGAGTTGCACGAGTGCATATCAGTAGGTTCTATCGTAAAAGCAATTCGGCAGCCCTCCACTTGCGATAGTATAACTGCTAGTTTTATTCCATTGCAATGTGGTTAGCCCGCGTAGCAGGCGCCACAGCGCTGTTTGGTGCCGAGTTTCGAGCCGAGAACGCGACATGACCGAGCAAGTTTGAGAGTGATTGTGCTCGCTTGGCCTTGGCTTCGTGGCTCGTTCTCGCGACTTCGTCGCTCGTGGGAAAGTGCCGGACTATCAAACTAAAAGGACTTCGTGGGAAAGCGCATTCCTTGCGCGCTCTTCTAACAGTGCCCACGTTGTCATCCAGCGGTATTTGTAGGCAATCAGAGGCTCTGGTTTTTCCCAGAAGATAAAGGTCCCTGATTGGCTGAAATTACAATACAAAATGGCGGTTGAAGTCGGGACCTCCACTGAAATCACATAACGGTTGACAATCCTCGTGAACACTGGAATTGGTGTCTCTCGTTTGCATCAAATTTACCGTTAGAAAGTGGTTGGTTGTCGTGGTTTAAGTGTTTCTTCAAGATCTCGAAGAGATCGTTGTGGAGTAAACCAGAGCCTCTGATCCATGATCGCCTACAAATACCGCTGGATGACATAACGTGGGTACTGTTAGAAGAGCGAGCAAGGCTCTGGGAACGAGAATGGGGAAAGCAGACTAAACCAGTCCTCCCGAAGCGCCTGCTTCGCAGCCTACAATTTGGTGAAATTGAAATCGACTTCTTTATTAAAACAATAAAAATGTCTAGTTAATGAAATGTTCGTTTCGTGGTCACGCCATCACAGATCACATCAATCATGTCATACCTACTCGAGCCTTTGAGTGCGGAAATAAAAATACATGCACTCGACTGCAAATCCGGAAATTGCCGGCTTAACAGAGGGTGGCAAAGGGTTTTTTCGTGAAGCGTGATTTGACCTTTTTATTTTACGTGAAATGTGAAATGACTAATTTTTTTCTCGTGAATCGTGATTTTGCCGTTGTTTCATATGACCTTTGCTTTTATCCGTGATTTGTGAGTTTTATCCATGAATCGTGAAATTACCAGTTTATTTTCCGTGAAACGTGATCGGAACCCCCTCCCCCACCCTCTTAAAAGGCGACATTGCTTTACAAAAAAATGCACTTGCGTTCCCTTGTCACTAGTTTGGTATTGGAGAAGTGTAAGCACGTGACAAGCACAAATCACGTTATCTGCTCTGATGTTTGGCTGGCCCCAGTCTATATTAGCCCGTCAAGAGCGCAGGAAAAGGGTTCTCAGATTTCATAAATACGACCTTCGAATAGATAAGCCTCTCTATAATTAAGAATAGTTTATCAATATCGCAACTTGCAAGTGCAATCCTCTTCCCGTGATCTATGATTCAAAAACAAAAACTCTTTTTAAAATGTACTCTCTTATAGGTCTAACGGTAGTATCTTAAGTGAATAAACGTCTGGCCATTAAATGCGTCTTCATTTATTCTTTATACTTATATATTAATACTATAACTACAATTTAATACTAAAAGTACTATGTACATGTGAAACACTTCTGTGATTTTGCGCTTGGACATCCACAGTTTTTAGCTACTCATTTGGCCTTTGGCCAAATTCTTAGAAGTTTTATCCACAGACCATCCATTGTCCACACCAGTTTGTTGTAACGCTGAAGGGCTTTTTTCCTCAGGATTTCACCCGTTTATAGTGACAGTGTTTAGATCTTTAAGTATTCGGCCTTTTCACAAAAATAAAATGACAACGCGCACACAAATGCCAATAACCTTCCGACGTGAATGAACAAATACATTTTTCATCAGAAATGCGTACGAGTTTACTAACAGTATAAGATCATAAAAACACTTCGAATGTCAGTTTTGTCCCTAAAAACGAAGAATCAAGATGTTTTGCCTGGAGCTGTTTAGCATTCAGTCTTGTGAACGGGAGTAGAATAGCACAAATACCTTCGAATCGCACTGTGTTTAGCGGCCAAATCCAAACATTTCTTTGAATTTACGGGCTTTTACTGAAACCAGACATCATCTTGCCTAGAGTTTCCCGGTGAATCAACAAACAATTAGCTACAAAAAAGTAGTGGCCGGTGAAACTGTTCATAGCAGAAATCATTTTTAAAACAGGTTTCACTGCTACGCTACTTTACATTCCTTCTTCTTCCATTACGTGCTTGATCTTCGACAACAAAAATCCTGTTCGTCAGTTTGCATACAAGATCAACGCCAGGCTTCGAACAACCGTAGAATTGGTTAAAGATATTCTTGATGAAAACAGATTTGGACTGAGACGAATCTCTACAACGTTAAATACCGATAAGTTTCTGTATTCTTCGTAGACACGTCTCCTATTTCAACCCGCAGCGTGCGTGCATAGAACTCGCGTGACATTTGAACTTGAAAGTTGCATTATATTAATTGGCTGTGTTGATCTGCTTTCCACTGCTATTTCCAATGTAAATACAGATGAAGCTCTGCCGAGAAATACTCTAAACGTAACAAAGCCGAGCAACAGATAGAAAGGTTCGCCACTTTTCAAAGCGAAACATCCCACGCAATATCTGAAGAAGCAAGCAGCAGTTTCGGTTTAGTTTGTTGACCCCTTTGCTTGTGAACGTCAATGATATATCAATTGATACCTTGACGCACTTCAATATATCATAAGTCCGTTTCCCTAAGCACGGGTAACTTTTCCCAATTTTGATAATAACCGGTGATAAACACGTTGTCCTCTCCGAATGCCGCCTGGGCCACCTCATCGATACTTGCGCACAGACTCGAGCCCAAATTACTGTCTGAATTCGTTTCTCGAAGGTCGTGAAGAGTCCCACCGTAGTCGCTACTTTCATTTCCTCGTGCACTCTCAGTGGTGTCCCATTCCGAGCTTTGGTTCAACTCCAAACGGCTATGTTTTCTAATTTCTAACAAACATTTATGTTTATCCATTTCAGCACAGTTATTTAGCGATTGACTTTTCTTTTCTTTCATATCAGAGTACCTTTTGCTGTTTGTATTTGGATTACTTACGGAATCCACAGAATCTTTCGATATTTCCGAGTCAATGATTTTCTCGGTATCTGATGAGTTCCTCTTCTTCCCTAGCTCAACACTGCTGCTCAAAGACTGACTCCTCGACTGTTTCAGATTATAATATTTAGGTCTTCCGTTTTTCTCATTCTCGTCTAACTGGGGGAGGCTACTTTCGCTCAAAATGCGAGCATGTATTGTACGATTTCGTACATCTTGGACATGAAGCTCATGTGTTTGAACGTGGAAAGCTTTCTGTATGACCTTTGCCAAGCTTTTTGCCTCCTCTTTGTTCGGCAACAAAACAACATGACAGTTAACCGCATCCCCTTTCGGTCCAAATTGGTAGTTGAAGAAAAATATTTTTTGTTGGGGCCTATAAACACCGCAGTACAAAATTCGTCGAAGCGCAAAAACTCTCTCTTCATCTTCCGTACTATCTCTGTCGCGCAAAGTCAACTCGTCTTTGGAGAGAGTCAACGAGTAGTGGTCAAGCGATTTCAATTTGGGCTTTTGCTGACGATATATAGTTTTTACAGTTTCACAAATATCCTGTAAGCCGGGCCGATATAGTTCCTCGCATCCAAGATAATTTCCTGTAAATGTCGGTGTATGAATATCGAAGTTCACAGTTTCATAATCTTTGTCAATCTCTGGTACTGCTGCAGTATGTGAACGGCAGGAGAACAATTTTAACATTGCCTCGCCAAGCTTCAAGTCGCACAGTTCAGGCAGTGTCGATCTGCCTTAAACATCTGTCCTCAGTGACACAAGTTCGTGATTCTACTTCACGTCTGTATGGCAGCTATAATCACGGAACCTTGGTCAGTTGGTGAACCATCTACTCCCAGAACACGAAGAAATCAAACGAAAATTGAAACTCATCTCTGGTTCTTGAAATTCACGCAACGATATCCCTCACGAAATTGACGAGTCAGGAATCACCATGGGCCCTTGATGTGCACTCAAGTTCTGTCAGGAAATAGTTCCTTAATATATTCACTGGCTACTGTTGCAAACAGTCTGCGCCAAAAGCTCCAACGAAGCTGATTTTCTGGCCAAATAAAATGGTGGTTGCCAACTCGAGATGTCTGGCTTTGTACTCAGTCCTCTTCGGTCGTGGAAAGGAATTCCAGCTAATCGAATTTCGTTCTAATCAGTTCCACCTGATGACATGATCCGTCCTTAATTAACCATTAAACCCACTATCTGTTGTTGTTTGTGTGATTTACAACATTTAAGACGCCCAGAATTTACATTCGACAAAGCCCGAACAAGCGCCAACTCTATCAAATCTACGATCCGTAGCAAATGTATATTGTTAGTCTCTGTTATGCAAAATCCTGAACACAAGACATGTGAAAAGATAATTGAGTTCACAGCACGACGATAAGCGATGATGCAGGCGATATGATTTGAGATGACTGACTTGAGCTTCTCTGGAATGTGACTTCGCGTAAGTGATGCATGAGAGATCAGGGTCTCAGTTTGGCCACAAACACTTTGCCAGCTTACTTGACGTAAACGAGCTGTTCAGCACACTGCTTAAGGAATATCAGCAAATATCGGAAATATATGTGAGGACGGAACTGAACTCCATGTTTGCGGTTTTGTCATTTATAAAGAGCAAGGCTTACGCGAATCTCTTTTTAGGTTATATATATTTATTTATTTATTATTTTGTAAATAAACACAGCTCTTCAAAAGACTTCAGAATATATGGCGCGTACAGTTTCACTTGTGAATCAATACCTTTCCCTATATATTTACAGTAAATAACATCATATACAGAAATATAAATTGAAGTAAATTGCATTGCTAAATAGCGTCAGCATGACATTTTCCGGAGCAGTTCCGTTGTGACAGAAGTTGTGTTCTTTTTGACTGAAGTATGTTCTGCTTTACAGCATTTCTCAGCTAATATAGCAACCGAGAAAATGTATGTTACCTAAAGCCGAACGGGGAAAATATCTATTAACAGTTCTTTGTCGAAGATGAAACGATAAAAGTGTGGAAATTAATTAACAGTGAATAGCAAAGCGCCTAGAGGCCCAAATGGACGAAAAAACGAAGGAGGAAATGAACAAGACGCTGCTAAAAGGAAGCGAAAGAAAACAAAATTTCACTCGGCTCAAAACAATCTATGGTCAACACCTCTGCATTTTGTGTCTGGATCAGCAGAAGATAACAAAACCTGTTATCGCGTATTCATATTTACTTAAAGAAAACAAATCCATGCATACATTTTTAAGCTCTCTAACTTTAGCCTCTGGACCAAGACAATTTATCGAAAATGTACAACTACAAGATGGTTATCGTGCAAGACGTAGATATCATTCTGTCATATAATCTATTTCAATAATTCAAAACATTCGAGTTTTTCTTGCATTCTCAATCATGCCTAAAGGAACCATCCTCTGAAAGCAATTTTCATCATATCAGGTGATTCTTTTGGCAAGAACTTTATACATACAAGAAAAAAGAGTAGAAGAGAAGAGACAATCTATATATACAGCTCAATAAGCCAACTCAGTAAAATGAGATTTATTATTATACAGCATGCGGGCGCTCTGATTGGACAACGTGAGTGTATTATTACATGTTACAGGCACGATAGAAACAGGTTTATCCAACTTGGATAATCCTGTTTATTCCAAGGAATTGAAAACGATTGTTTGCCCCTATAACCTGAATTTGAATAGTTCGAACGTCGTAGAGCAGATGCAGCAGAAACAATCGGCTTGGCTAATCCTACGAGACGTCATCCTCGGTGAACCAGGGCAACGAGACGTGAATTTGCAAAATTGACAGGAAATGGTCTTCAACCTTTCAACTCACCCTTTGTCTGCCTTTGACCTGCTAGTCATTCACGTCCCCAGACCCCATGTTCTTCAACGCCTCTGGCATTTGTGTTCTCCGACGCAGGCCTAAAAGAACGCGGGCTCTGGGAACGTCAGGAGCATTCCGTCTGGCGAGGGTCTGCCCGCCCCTGGGTCTCCGATGATGGAACTGCCGACATGCCCTAACAACTGTGCATCCGGAGAGCGCTGACAATTATGCAAGCTGACCCACTTTCTTGTATCAATTTCCCAGGGATTAATCTATTTATTGTATTTTTAAAATTGCATGAATAAAACATAAAGTAGTACTGAACTACCAATATCACGTGTTTCAAATTGTTATCAGTCATCAGAATGTATCGACGACATATAAAATACCCGTGGGGGTATGTAAGACATGTCCATTACCGTGCCACTAAACCTTTAAATATTACAAGAATGAGTGAACTTCCAAGGTAAAATTGCAAAAGTTATCAAGACTCTGTTTTTTCGGATACGATTCAAGTACCGATTACGGAATTCATAAAACCGCGGAAAGAAAAATAACAACAAAGGCCCTTCCCCTCACCCCCCCCCCCCCCTCCGCCACACGCAAATGGCAATAGCCTAAACAATTAAACTGGTTTATTAAAAACCATATTGCAGCAAAGACCGCCACAGGAATAAAAAACAAACTAACTACATTCTACAATTCAAAGATGACAAATCATGGTTAAATATTTGTAACAATATCATAACTGAGTAAAAAGAATGCGGTCGGCAATTTCGTGTATGAAATCATTTTTGTATCACCTTTATATCTGGAAGGGATCCGAACCAAGATGGGAGCCTGCAGGGTGGATCCGGCCTTGAAGTACTCGGTTTCATTATCATTTTGGGTGGCACTAAATTTCTTAAAAAGTAACACTCGCGAGCCGGTTTAACTCCAAGAGTAGCTCAAATTTCCCAGCTGCAATTATCGAAAATAAAACCCCGCTTCTGAGTTTTAAAACCAAAAAAAATTAGCACACGCACAAGCAAGGGCAATGTAGGGAAACCAAATTCTCTTGTCAGTGCCAATCGTCTTCCTTTCACTTGCTATCCTATTCATTATTGTCTGATGTAGAATACCCCTAGAGGCCGGTCAACCCCCAGCTTTCCCCACTACGGCCCTTATGATAACAAACTCACTGCAAGGCTGAATTATAAACTAAGTGCAGTATGTTGAAGTGCTGTAGGTAAGCCATAGAATTCCATCTGAGCGTTAGCACTAGAAGTAGAAAGGAAATGGGCCCACGGGGTGAAAGAGAAAAACATGATCCCGTTGGGACTCGAGATTTTAGCTTTATAGTAACGTTTCCTGTGAATCATCAAGGATTAGAGAAGCAAAAGCAGCCATGAGCTTATCAGAGCTGACACTTATCTCTGGTTTCTGCATCGTGAAGCGATTGACAGTATTACTACTCCCCCTGGATGGGATGCTATGACATCGCAAGGTTACCCCCCAGCATTTTGTCAGGTTTGGCCCCCAACATTTTGACAGGTACCCATTTATGCACGTGGGCCCAGTTCCTCATAGTTCCTGACTAATCCACGATTTGCTGTCCAAGTCAGCCTACGGGAAACATAAACTAACGGTGGGCTAAACTTTAATCCTGGATTAGCGCTAATCGGCTTTTGAGGAACCGGCCCTCGGTGGAGAGAAGTACTGTGAGAGTAAATGTCTTGCCCACGACATCACGAAGTGACAGGGTCGAACGCTTGATGATTTGCAACTTTTTAAGCTAACCACTACTCACTTGGCCACCGCATCTCCCAGTTTTATAATTTTCAACATTTCACTTTTGCAAGATCAACCTTTCTTGGGGAATCATTTATAAATTAATCCCCACCCGAGATATAGCCAGTCTCCTAATGATGTTCATTCGTTTGTAGGGCCGGGGGTGATACTTATCGAGAAAAAGCAATCCTGGTTCTCAGAAATCGCATTTCCTGCATTCCGACAGTAATTTCTAGTGTATTCAAAGACCTTGAAGTGAAGATAATGATGAAAATACTAATCCTCTTTTTTTATCAACTGAAGATCTAAAAATTCTCTGATATAGTCAAACTCGAAACTGCTTGGTTTATGCATCAATTCCACAATCACATACTTCCCCCTGTGTTCACTGAGTTCTTCACTCCTTTGAACAAAATTCATTCTTACAGCACTAAGTTAGCATCCAAATCATCGTTTCATATCCCTCAGGTACGTAAATATCATGGAAAATTTAGTGTAAGATTTTTGGTCCAAAAACGTGGGTTTTTTTTCTTGTGTGTGTTTCCATGTTGTAACTGACCCAAATTATTTCAAATCCTCAATTCTTATCACATAACCCGAGTCGCCCTTTGGTTATTTTAGGTCATAATGGTTCTTTCTTCTTGTATGTAGTTTATAATTCATGTTTGTAAATTTATAATGTGCAGTACCTAAATAAAGCTGTTGTTGTTACTGTTAAAGATTTTAGATTTTTGTTTTTACATTGCTACCCAGTTATCTAATTTTAGCCAATTTTACAGCCAGAGATGTTCTGTACATGTAAGCTTCATTGATCAGAACCAAGTTGTAGGCCCGCTGACTACTATATGGACGATTTATCGTGGCAACCGCGATGTTGGAAAGTATAAAACACCGTAAATAATCAGCCTTGCAGTATTTTCTGTTGTTTTAGAGACCAGAATAACCGATTCATTTGTAGCCGACCCGTGGCATTTCGGCTCCATGCACCAATGACAGACTGCATATTTGTGCACAGATAGTATAATACTATAGATGGTGCTCTAATCTCTCGCACCGTACTGGCTGCGGTCCAAGTTCATGCATGACTCGCATTGCAGCGGGTCCGAAGATTTTAGAATTTGGTGCAATATATACCGTATTTCCTCTATTTAGTTCCCTGGGGGCTTATTTTTTTTCAGTGCTTCTGGACTGGGAGCTTATTAGAAAATGGGCGTTCTGGGGGTTTCTCGTGACGCGTGATTGGGGATTTTTATTGTCCGTGACGCGTAATTTTGGTAAATGATTCTTCGTAATCCGTGCTCAACGGTTTGAGCGTGACACGTGAAGAAACCAAATACACACGCGTTATTCGTGATTGTGTACACAGATCTTTATATTTCACGTGATTTACGACACCTTCAAACACTCTGAATACATAAAGCAGATAAAAATGTTAATGTACGCGATTCGTGATTCGTCATTTTTATTTCGCGTGAACTGTGCCAGGGACCCCCCTGTACGCCCCTTTTAGAATTTTCATGTTCTTTTGAAATTAATAATTGTCTTTATTTATAATTTTGACGGCTGACAACGTCTTTCAACTGCCTACCAAGGCAAAAAGATCACGAAATTCAGCAATTTCAAATAAATGTAATGACTAAAGTATATAATGTTCCAAAACTAAAGTATTTGTGGTCGTAAAAGAAAATGCCCCCTGGTAAGGGTGGGGGCTTAATAGAGGCTGGGGGCTTATTAAATTTTTGGCTCCTCAGCATGGGGGCTTATTAGAAGGGAGGTAAATAGAGGAAATACGGCAAGATAAATATCCAGTTCCGTGAAAATAATACAAGTAAAGCTGGCTTACTCCCGAATCGTGTCTCTGTGGTCTGTGTTCTATCACTCCACTGAATCACATTCGATATCCAACAGCAGTCACAAAACAGCCATACCTCATGGACCCGACTTCCTTGGTATAAAGCACGGCTTTATTTATACAGCTATTTCAAGAAGGTTGTCTTGGACAATGTACAATCGTGCATAGTACATTCGTATGTAGTACAGCCATGCATTAATCATTTGTACATTCGTAAACAAAATAGAATTGTGGTTCTGGTCCAATGTGTTATCAGGACATTCCAACTTTGGAAAATGTGGATGTTTACAATACTTTATACAATACACCGAATCCCAATATGATCGCCATCTCAGAGAGCCCAGCCAAAGTTACATGAAATCGAGGTTAGCCAGTCCAGGATTGGAAATTTTCCTGCGAAATGTCGGTGTTTTCGCTTTGCTTTTGTACAGACGTTGTAATCTCACTACAACAACAAAATGAAGAGCAAGTGAATTTTGGCATCATCGAGTTAGCAGGTGTGACGGAGGACTGACTAGCCTCGACTTCATGCAGTGACGGCCATACTCGGAGTAGTCGTGTACAATACTTTATTTTATGTGGATTGCATGTTTCTAAAGCAGAAATGCTAGTTTCCAGATGTTAGTTTTCTTTTAGAAGGGGAGATGTGACATATATGGATATATGATTACTAATGAGTTCAATATTAACCAGATCGTGTGATTCAATATATTGTAAGCATTTGTATTATATATTTAGTCGAATAACTATCATAGTAAGAATACGTTTGTTACAACAACAAAATAGAAACTATATGATTTGCAACTAACTTACAAATGTGTTAAAAATATTGCATAATACATTGATTTAAAATTCAATTACCCCGTCTAATTCCTCTAATTACATATTCTATACAAGACTAACGATTGATTCAAATGACTATAAAATGACTAACTACTGGAAATGACTACTGACGACTGTTACTAAAATGTTTGGCTGTTTAAATGACTATTTATCGATCTAGATAAAAAGCTGGAATGATTAGTAATGAGATAAAAAGTATCTGTTCATTAAAATTGAAACTTCCGAACTTGTCTTTGCAATTTAACTGTGTCAGCCGTGGCTGCTCATCTCGTTCGGCAATTGGTTCCACTTTTTGGCCGCAAAATATTTCCACGAGTCTTGTCTTGAGCAGAAAGAACAACCACAATTCCTTTCGGTCTAGATACCGTACTTATTCGAATACTGCACCTTACCGAAATCAGTTCCACTTCTGTT
>JANVCK010094214.1:0-11900 GCA_026546655.1 Epizoanthus illoricatus
CACGGCTATTTTAAGCATTTTTGCGATGTATGAAAATCTCCACAAATCAAAGGAAATCTAAAAATAACAGGTTACTGATGATGATAAGCCATAAAGGAACGTCGATGGTTAAAATTGGGGAAGATTAAAACGGATTACAAACTTCCAATTTAATTTCGGCCCAGGCTAGACATTAAATACGTTTAACCATTTTGCTGTCAAAATTGTGTTTCTTGTATTTAAAAACTCATTGTTTTTACCTACTTCAGCTAAAATATAACCATTTTATCGTTTCTTGTTGTCCTGTTTCATGACTGTAAAGGATTTTTTACCTGCAAATAACTGTGACATAGCCCCTTTAATGCCATACAGCTATGATTTCATTCAGCTGCAGATGCCTTTAAACCTATTCCATCCTCGATATCATACTGTATGTAACGAGGGTAAGGCGGTGATTACAGGCTTATAAAAATATGATTTCAAATAAACACTAGATCAAATGGCCGATTTCTAAATAGAAGCCCAAAGTATTTAATCTGGTAAATATTGTACCTTACTATACAAAATTAATGCTCCACTAAATTAATTAATGAAATTTATAATTATGAACAAAAGGGCAAAATAGTTTTGATACAAGAAAATTAATGCAAAATTTCAGGTAAACTTTCCATGTCAAGAAAGTAATGCGAATAAGACAGAAAACACTTTTGCTTGTGACAAAGGAAACTCGTTCTTATGGATGCTAAATGTGTGCTAAACAGCTTACCCCGCCAGTTATTAGAATTTCGCACTCATAAAAACAATACAAACAACTCATTACAAATCAGACTAACTGTTGATTATTTGTGTCGTAAAAGAGATATGAACATGACTGTCGAGCCTAAGAATTGTTTTTATTCTTATTTTTTCTTTATATACATGTAGGAGAGTTTGCGACATTTTTCCAAAATAAAGGAAACTAGTGTTGCTAAAATTAATCCACCACTGTATTAACGGCTCAACAATCCAAGAAATTAACGCTCAATAAAATTAACGCGAATTTTTCCAATTCTCATTTAATATTGTAATAAGGTATTCCGCTTGTAAGCCTATAACCTATATTAATGGCTCTCATTATTGTAACAAGGTATTCCGCTTGTAAGCCTATAAGCTATATTAATGGCTCAATACTTCAAGAAAGTAATGCTCAATAAAATTAACGCAAATTTTTCCAATTCTCATTATTGTAATAAGGTATTCCGCTTGTAAGCCTATAAGCTATATTAATGGCTCAACACTTCAAAGTAATGCTCAATAAAATTAACGCGAATTTTTCCAATTCTCATTATTGTAATAAGATATTGCGCTTGTAAGCCTACAAGCTATATTAATGGCTCAACACTCCCAGAAAGTAATGCTCAATAAAATTAATTCTCATTATTGTAATAAGGTACAAGGTATTCCACTTGTAAGCGTATAAGCTATATTAATGGCTCAACACTCCAAGAAATTAACACTCAATTTGCATTATTGTAGTAAGGTATTGCCCCGCCTCTACGCCTTCCTCGTTACAGTAAGCCCCTAACGGTCGGGGTATGCTACAGTATGCCCTCCCTTAAGCACTACACGCTTGTTTTCCTTGTTTTGGGGATGGTGACCGAGCATTTCACGCTCAGCAGGTTTCTTTATTGCCTATTCTCTGTGGATTAGAAGATCGAGGATTGCACATTTCATTGCACTATTTACAGTGCCCCAAATAACTCCTTCTAGACTGCAATTTTATACTCAAAAATTCCTTCTGACCCTGAAAAGCCAGAACTAAAAATTTGGATAAATATCAGGTTTATATCAGTACAAAGGTTTCCTATTGACCATTACTATTACAGTCTTCATTCTCACTAGAGGGGAATAAATTAATCAGTATTATTCATTCGGCAGTCCTGAGAAAAATGTGTTAATCGGGCAGAGAACATGTAAATACATATAAACATCTGCTTCTGCTTAAATAAAAGTAGAAGTGAAATTATGTAGAAAAAAGTGGGTTTGTGGACCTGTCGCCGTCTGCTTCTATCTTGCTAGCTTGATCAACCAATTAGTCATTTTTCCAGAAGTAAAAAGAACAACTTTCTAATGCATGCACACCTTCTACAGTGCAAATTAGTGTGCGTGGGAGATTGTGAAACATGACACTGACTCACATTACATCATCAAACCCTCTCGTCATTAGTCTCCCTGCACTCGGCCATGAACCAAACCAGAAGTAAAAAATCGGTCTTTTTTGCATGTTTTAGCGTAAAAAAAGGTTTACGATTTTTTCTAGCGCATTTCCTACCCGCGAATTCTCTTTCTACGTCATTCCTACTGTCGATTTATGCAAAAATATTTTTTTCCATATGGGCACTTTTTGAAATTTGTTTTTCTTCTGGTAGACATACAGTCAATCCCGAAAACGTTGTCCAAATAGAAAATATAAAATATACAAATATACAAATATATCTCACACGTGACCATGTGAATATTAAGTATATTAAACCAAAATTCGTTTGTATGCGTGCCAGGTATGATAAAAATTCCATTTATTGTCGAGTTCAGTTGCTCTTGAATTGAATGGTAATTTTACTGGGTGTATTTTTGCATAAACACATGGTCACGTGTGAGATATATTTGTATATTTATATTTTCTCGTTGGACAACGTTTTCAGGATTGACTGTATAAGTTTTATTAAGTTTGAATTTTTGTGGAACAGACACTTACTGGTAGACCTGGAGATCCGGGCTTTCCAGATTTACCCTGTGGTCCTCGGTTTCCCTAGAAACAAAAATTAATTGTTAAGTTCTGGAAATGCAATCAATGATCCAGAGTCAGTCTACCACATCAAGAAAAGACAATTAGTCATTAACACCAGACTGAAAGCCAGCTGTACACCATTCTTGTTTTGATAACACTCTTGTGGTGCAGTGTCTGTTATTACGCTTCAAGCATAATCGCTACTGTAACAACTGCTCTCTGTAGTTACCCTATATGCAGCCATGAACATGACAACTGAAAATTGCTGAATACTATTAAAACTACCAAAATAACTGCACTTGTTGCTTAATTATTTAGCAGAAGACGTATACAAATTACTGTCTATACTCTGAAATATGGACAAACAATGTTTGAATAAATATACATTTTCGATTCCCTTCTCTTATTTCTGTTTACTTAATCTTATCAGGATGGGGGGGGGGGGGGGTGGATTCCTCTCTCCCCTCATTTTTTTACATAAGTCAAGAATAGTTCTGAGTTAGAAGCCAAAATTTCACGACTTTTTCTAAAATTTATCAGGGTACTTTTCTAAATACATTTGGTGCTAAGTAAGTGTCCACGGTGGTCAAATGTTGGAAGTACACTTAGTAAATTTTGTGATATCACTAATTTCAGTCATCTGGAATGACGAAAAACATGTTTTCCCAGTTTAAATCACTTAACCCTACCTGGACCAGGCATTTTTGGCCTCAAATGGACCAAGAGGTTCGACACCCCCTCCCTCTCTAAATTTCTCATTATAAGCGCTAGCAATATTCCAACTGGCAATGTAATTAATTAGTCCATAATGTATCTTTTCGCAATTATTTATATTTTGTTAAGCCAAATATTAAGAAAGTCCCCCACCCCCGTCTGTGAGAAGACAAAAAAGCCCCGTCCTGATAGAGTTAAGAATACCTATATTACAGGTTATTTTACAGACTACAGTAATGTATTCTTCCAAAAACCTACATGCTGCAGATGGAATGTATGCCAATTAGATACCAGATCCCATATGTAAAAGTCTGAGAAACTTGAAGTCACTTTACCGTACATGTATTTAGTCTTGTCAATATTAGTACTACACAAAGAAGAAAATACATGTATACACAGGCTAAAAGACATGAACTGTTCACCTTTTCAAGACCAAAGCAACTATAAGAAAGCAATTTTTCCCACGACCACTTACTATATACTCAATGTGAAATCTGATCATTACTTACTGGAGAACCTGCCGCGCCAATGGATCCTTTGTCTCCTGCCTCTCCAATCTGGCCCTAAAATGTAATTCATAATACAGTTGACTCCTGATAACTTGAACCCTCGATAACTCAAAGTTCCTGCTTAGTCGAACCAAGATCTGTTCCTCTGGGTTTGCTTCACTTACTGGCTGTAATTTTACCATCGATAACTCGTACCTCCTGCTAATGGAAGTAACTTTTTTATTATTTTGAAAAGTGTACATGTTCCTTTAACCCCCTCCCCCCAAAAGTACGTTTTGTACGCTCGTGAAAATGATGAAAAAGTGGATGACCCTAAAGCAGAAATTTCCTGATGCAAAAGTATTATTTTGATTGTTTCGAATAGACCAGTTTCGATACATGCTTTATTTCCCACAAACAAAGGTTTCAAGTCACGGCTCTGGGGAATTATATTCAGTGATTCGTGAAACGACAAGGGAATGTGTTAATTACTCCACATTACCTCAGTTTGAAACCTTTGCACATGATAAGTGCACTGAAGCGTATATCAAAAATGGTTTATTGTTCATTATGATATAAGAACTGTACACAGTAGTGTTAGCAAACAGAGCAGAGGACCGGTCAATACCTAGGGGAGGGGTGGTGCAATTCGTAGTGACCCCCCTTACTTTTTGCAATAATTTTCTTACAAAATCTCCCTTTTGACAGTACAAAAATTGATGCCCCCCACTGTGAACCAACACTCCCCATCTACTTAATGACTAGCCCCTTATAAAGACAGACATTTTGTGGTGTGTCTTGCATCCCACAATTTTACCTTTCAAGAGCTTATCTTGCTGTCCTAAGTTCCAGGAAAACACACAAGCTTACCAAGTGCTTTATGAGTGATAAACATTATTATAAAATAAACTAGATATAACGCGTGCTCTGATTGGTTGAAAGCCGTTTACCATAACTTGATGGAAAACATGGCTGCGTTTATTTAATAAAGGAGATATAAAACATTGCCTGTTTTTTCTATCAAGTTGTGGTAACACTTGTGCAAGTTTTGTAGAATGCGAAATACCTGTGGAAACACTTGCTTTGGGCTCATGCTCCCACAGCTGTTTCTTGTTCTCCCAAACTTACACTCGTGTTACCATAACTCGATGGAAAACACGGAAATGTTTTCTATTTCTTAAATAGTAAGTGTAATTACTTACAAGGCTTCCCATTAGTCCAGGTTTCCCTGTGGGTCCTCTTTGTCCCTTGGGTCCCTGACAAATAAAACATTAAACATTCAAATATAAATCATATTTATTTTGTTATTCAGCTCCCAACCTGACCTCAGACGCAAAGTTTCCTTCCCAGCGAGAAAACCCTTGTGATAAGATTTTTTCGCTGCAAATGAAAATTACCATCTAAGGTCAGGGTATTGAGCTGCTGTTCCCTCTGAACAGTTGATGACCTTCTGGGGTAGCAGATTCCTGTTGATGGTGAACGTTGGTTGTTTAAGTCCTCTTGAATGGCCATTTGCTGTTTGGAAAACAGCTGTGGATTTTCTTTCTCTCAAATTTAATTTGTCAGTTGATTGTACAAGACATCGAAAGACTTCAATTAATCATTGACTAGCTAAATTTGAGTTACTGTATTTGAGGAACTGAGATCCATAATACACCGTGAATCATGCAGCTTACCTTGTCACCAGTTGGTCCTCTTGGTCCAGGGGGTCCATTTGCTCCTGTAGCTCCCTGTTGTCAAGACAAACAATTTAAAACTCCTGATCAAAAAGTGAAAAAAGATCAACCGCATGTAAGTTCTTTCTCAACTCTGTTTATGTGCAATCAATGCTTGCACCGTAATAATAGGTAAGTTAAGCAGGTTTCAGAGTGGAGGGTTGATTACGTTAACAATACCTAATTACATAAGAATATTTTGAATAACCAGTCATCAATGTTGAGGCTGTCAGGTATAAATTAAAATAGATCACGGAGAATATTCTATTGAAAGTGTGGATTCAGGAAAAAAATCTGACTAGTTTCTAAATTTTTGAGCACGGAGGTGTGAGCTTCTGGGTGAGGGGTCCTCCAATTGCATGTGACTTCACGAAAAAACGTGAAGATGTGTCTTTTACATGTTTCAGGCAGTTCTTTTGTTTTCAAGTCTTCTTGCAAACTTTAGAATAATTGCGTGTTTTGATTCAGAGTTATGGATCTTTGAATTAAATCGCCACAAACATTTCGTGTATCCAGCTAGCCCACCAGCTGATTACACAAATCAACAAACTTGTGCTAATTAAAATGTTTTGACTTGATAAATCATTGATCTATTGGAAATAGATTTTGGCTGCCACGTACGTAACATGGCCGCTGCATACACATTTCCGTAAAGCTTTCTCATGTTTGTTGCACCACATCTCCGCTATGAAATACGCTCTTACCCTAAGCTCAGAAACATACTGCTCCTGGTTAACAAAATTTATTTCTGTCTCAACCCAAGAATAGGGTGAAATTAACAACACATCACTTGACATGTTTGAGTCTGAAATGGCTCAAATATAATTATATTTGTGTCAAAACCTCTATATAATCATCTTTTGAAATCATAGCATACATGTACTTACAGTGGGGCCAGGTCTTCCATTTGCTCCAGGGGGGCCACTCCCACCTCGTACTCCCTAGACAAAAATGAACACTGTAAGTAAACATTTGTTTCCTATCAGGGAATGTCAGAAATGACTGCAGATGTATCTGAAAATTTTGTAACATAGTCACTTACAGTGACAGAGCAGTCATATATTGTTTTGCATTCTTGTACCTGTACCAACATAATTGTTGAGTGATTGTATCTGGAAACTAAAATAACTACAGTGAAACTGCAATATTTTTCCGGACTGGCAAAATTACAGTTATTTTTATGGATTAAAATCCTGATTCAACGAATGCCATTATTATGAAAACCCCAATATACCGAACCAAATTTGACTGCTGAATGTGAAATTTGCCCAGATAATTCCTAACGGTATTTGTGTCATTCATTAAGCATGACTCAACTTCCATTTATTATATATATATATTAAGTGTAAAACATATTTTTACAGTGTAACAAGTTATGGCACTGTCACTCTTTCGGTATTGCTCTGTGTTAAAATATGTTAAAGACTGCCTGCAGCCTTTCACCACAGTTTTTATACAAATCCTGACGTGACAGGCTTTTTTATGTTTTTCTCCGAAAACTCGTTATATCAAGGTTCTATTTATAACAAACCTCCAATTAATATAATGACCCAATTTGACGATTCTCTTACGGCTTTTACTGTTAATAGATATGGTTTTTAGCAGGGGATGGATTGATTTCAATAGAACAGGTGAAAAGATTTATCTAGAACAAACAGGTACATGTGTAGACGAGTTCTAAAAACATTGGATCAGTCAGGTAATCAAGATAAAACAGGCTCCTCTTAAATAATTACAACTTCTGATTTCCAGGAAATAAAATTGACTGCTCATCTTCAGTTCAGCAGAATAAATGTGCACTTACTACTTCTCCTCTGTGTCCATTTGTTCCAGGGGAACCTGGCAATCCATCTTCTCCCTATTGTTACCAGCAAAACAAAAAACATGTAGCAGAACTTTACTCTGAGATATCAACATTTGTGAAGCGTTCAAACCAAATGAATTCTATAGGGACCAACAGTTTCCACCAGATTTGGTGACGGGCAGTACCACCCAGTCCAAGCCCCAAAATAGATCTTGACGTACATTTCCACTAAGGTTTCTTCTACTGTCTTCCTCTACAGTAAAGTTTGAGGTTACACACAGGAAGTAAAATTAGCACGGTAAAGAGCATTTTGCACAATGTTTATTTCCAACAACTAAAGGAGCATGTCACAGAATGAATTTGGGTCACTTTAGCCTATACAAAGATGGGCTGCTTCATAGGATATGGTTAAGGCCTGGGTCAAAAATCGATCTTCACATGTGCCAAACTAAATTACACTTTACGTCGACCCAAGTTAATTAAGTTCGACTGTTGGGTCAAACGTTGAACTTCACATGTACTTAACTGTAACAAAATTGGCCATTCGTGCATGCTCTCAAGCAAGAAAATGTCAAAGCGAGGTTACAATATACATTATTATAAATATTATTGAATGAATTGAGTTTGGCACATGTGAAGATCAACGTTTGACCCAGAGTCAATCTTAAGCCATAATTCCGATTGATCGAGTCGAAAGTTTGACTGAAGTCAATCCTAATAAAACAGTCGAGCTCAATTGGGTCAAATGACAAATTCACATGTACTTAGTTTGCTGAATTTAGCTTGGCACATGTGAAGGCCAACGTTTGACCGGGGACTTAGATGTTTGGGTAGACCTACTCTAGCACAAAATCTGGATTGCAAATAAGATACTCAATCATGAATACAGCAAAAATACCGAAGGATGAATTTAAAAAGTCGGTTTTGAATGGGGGCTGGATATGAAAGCTTCAACAGTATCCCTCTACAAGGCTTTGGTCGAGATCCTCCAAGTCATATTCCACAGAAGGTGTTTGAATAGTGTGATACAGAAACCACGTTTTCTTTATAAAGCACAAACTGGTGGCATATGAACAGGATCAGACAGTATAAAATTTTAAAAGTATAATCTGAAAGGGGTTCAACACTTTGGCAAATTTCAAACTGTGATGAGGTAAACCATAGCGGTTGTTAGAACTCCTAGCTCCTCACATTACGCATACCTTAGGTCCAGGTGGACCTTGCTGACCTCTGGGGCCAGCCAAACCATCACTGCCCTGCAATCAATGAAAAAACTCTAATAAGAACAAAGGAACACATTTCCTCGTTTAATATTATAAGAAAACTGGTACATGTATGCAGACTATTAGTAGAAGACTTCTTCTACTTCTTGTGCATGCTACAATTTATCAGCAACTGATCATCACTGGCAGAATCCCCTCTATTTAGTGAATAAAGTACATGTAGTTGTGTCGGCTGTTGTACTGAGTCATACAGGCCCTGAGGCTGACAAATTGTTCGAAGAGTGAACATCTTGCCCAAGGCGCAAGCTGAGGGCAAATGTGAAACTCTGAGAACAGTTTGGAAGCCGAAGGGACTGTATGACTCAGTACAACAGCAAGACAGAAGTACTTACTCATTTCATGATTCAACAATAATTTTTGCCAACATCAAAAGTCAAAAATAGTGCACCTGTCAGGGTCACAAGCTCTGGTCACAAGTTCAAGTGCACGTGATATGGTATGGAGTTTCATTGCGTCATTGAAAGAAGTATGACATATATATGATTGGTTCATACATGCAAACAAGGTAGCCATCATGTGAGAGTATCGTGGGCTGATCAAACTTCCAGTTGGGAAAGCACTGGATTTAGTGAGCCAAAAACAAGAATTAGAGAAACTTCCACAAAATTAATATTGTTCAACTGATCGTGAAATCGACAAATATTCTAAGGGCATTCTGCATTGGCACTGTTCATTGTTCAATTGTTCAGTTTGGAGAATTGAAGTGGAAGCTGCAGCCATGAAAATGGCAATTTGTGAAGTCAGGAGCCAAATTCGCTACTGCCACGTGAAAGTTCTGATCGTAAGATTCATTTGGAATTCAGAACCCGAGTGTCATTTCTCTGTTGGATCACTGGCGCCTGAACTGCTGGAACGATTTCAGATGGTGGCTGCTGAGGATGTGGCAGAGAGGGAACCATTTCTTTTAATGACAGAAAGCCGCTTACGATAGTTGAAGACTGGGCTTGTTGCTCGAACGTGGGGCAATTACCGTCGTATTCTTCAACTGATTTATCGCAAGCGTGGCCAGTTACATTCCTCACTCTGCAGCTCTCAAGGCCTGATGTTTTCAAAACGTTGACAGACGTTGCTCTCAAGCAGTGAGGAGTGTAGACAGCAGAGCAACCAGTTCTTCTGGACATGTTTTGTAACATTGAATTTAGTGTGTTTTTCCCCAAGGGAACCCTGGCAAACCAAACTTCATCGTTAACACTGAACTTCGCCGAGTCATGGGATTTTGGCCTTTGCCACAGAGCTGTGCAATCTGGATTTCTCTTTTGAAGATATTTTTTTAGGACACGGATTGGACATCGTGGATTACCAGGTTATTCCATCATCAGTGCACTGCTCTGGTCCTCATTGTCATTGAGGCCACTCTGGTGGTTCTTAGTTGCTCGTTTTTTCAGTTTCACAAACTCGTGGCCATTTGCCGTCTTCAGAAATTCAAAATCTTCCAGTGTCACAGCTCTTTGGTTTTCTCGGCCACGTTTACCAAAGTAGAGAATAGTATTAAACCACGGTGTCTGGAGGAGTGCTTCTGGAGTCTCATCTACTAGTTGTTTCGCCTCGTAAAGCTTTTCTAGGTCTTCCTTGGAAAGAGCTTTCTTGTGTTCTGTTGGTCCAATTTCACCCTCCCGTGCGAGATACTTCAGATGGGCGTCCAAAACCTGGTATCTATCTAAACCACTCCTTATTGCTTTCATTGAATTACGAGAATAATATTTTCTGTCAGCGTTTCTTGCTTCTACGTAGATTCCAAGTTTGCTGGCAGCTCGGATGGCGCGAAGTCTTTTAATTCAGTTTCAATCTCTTTTTCTTGTCTCAGTGCTAAAATAAAGAGTTTGGATGCAACTTTTGAAAAAAAAAACATTTTAAAGTGTAATCTCCTTGTATTGTAACAGCATGTTTTATCGTTGTGGAAAGAAAAAATATTTTGCGTGAACGATTTTTGTAAACAAAGCCGGTTGTCATCTTAGGTATAAAAATATCTGTGCTACTTACCGTTAAAAACATTAAATGCAAACTTTGTACCAAAATTTGTGTTTTGTGGTGTTGCATTTGAGACGAGCTGTTTGTTCTTTTCTGTACTTGTGCTACCAAACCTAGAGCTAGACGCTGAATTATCAGCTATTTTTGTTTGGTAAACAATTCTGTCACAATCTGTCAGATTGCTCAGCAATATTGGCCCTAAACTATCGCCTGATAGTGGCCCTGCGAGAAACATCACATGGTTAATCTTGACCAATAGAAATGCACCATTTTGCAGATAAAATTATTGTTGAATTATAAAATTAAATTAATACCAACATAAAAAGTGAAACAACAAAATCAGGCATCAAGTTCCTAGCGATCTGGTCGGGCAAAGTAAGAGTGCACGTGGTTGACTTTTTGGTTGTCTAATCACGTTGTTTGCTTGAGTTTAACCAACTTTAAACTACATTAGATTAAAAGATTATCCGCAAATTCTTAACTCATGTTATGTGCAATTGATCATTTTTATGGATATTGCGCATTATAAATTGATACATTATTATAACACACCAATGCACAACTTTGTGCAAACTGCCCATAATTGGAATAGCATGCACAGCTTCAGACTTTGAAATATCAAAGCTGTTTCCTTTAAGTGCCATCGACAGTTACTATAATTTTAATTAACTAGGTATGTTATTCTTACCTTAAGGTAGGAGTAAAGGGTGCTGGGGTCATTATTAACTTCTCTTTTGTACCTTTACTTTTTTTCAGAAAAAAAATAACAATGAAGTCTTTCTACAGTTGTTTTTACCACAGATTCGTAATTTTGAAATAAAAGTAAGGTATCTCCAGTATTAGAGTCTCGTTTTGATGCCTAAAGACCACGTCTATTTTATCATTTTCTTTGTTTTATTACAAAGGAGTTTGCTTAATTTGGTTGATTGATGCATTTTCTGAAAGCTCTTTTGAAATGGAAAAAAATCCCTGTAGTCCCCATCTCAATGTTCTTTAATTTCTGCGAAATCGTTAAAAACAACGATTTTTTTTAAAAAGAAATGCAGATTTTGAACCGTTTTGTTTTATAAGGGGGACTACGAGCTAAATGTTCCTAGGCAAGTTATAACCCAATACCACCTGACATTGTAAAGTTATTGAATTTGGACCGGGTAGAAGGTCAATATTTATAACTATTTAACC
>JANVCK010094436.1:7681-19834 GCA_026546655.1 Epizoanthus illoricatus
TGCACACCTCTAAAATCTAATCGATAAATATGTTTGGAAAACAGATAATTACATATTTGCCAGTTTTGTGTTCTGATAGGCACTGTGTCCAACAAACAACAACAACAATAAAGACATAATTTCATACTATCTGAAAGTTAAAACAGATACTAGCAGTTACGTGGTCATAGGTTTCACTACCACTGTAATTTTTTTAGCTCGCTCGTGATATTTTGACTGCAGAGAAGCTATTTAATTCAATCTACCGTAATTAGAGAGGCCAAATTATAATTACCACACGCGTTTAATTCTGTTGATAAGCTAGGAACATTTCATTTTTACTTATGTAACAAACAGAATTAATTCCATTACAACGCTATTTGGTCTTGTAGGGTTTCAACGAGAAGATTGCTAAATCCAAGAATGAGTCTGACGAGGCAAAGAAGTTGATCCCAGAGATAGAAAGACTCATCAAGTCAGCCAATGACAAGACAAAGAATGCGAGGGATGCACTGGGTGATGCCCAGAAGGTTGCTGGTGAAGCAAAGTCTATTGCTAACGATGCTCAAAAGACAGCAGAAAGAGCCAAACAGGTACGGTGACCCTCTCTTCCGGTGGTAAGCAGTTCACTTATAATGCATGAGGATAATAAATATTTAATCCACGCCCTACAATGTATTTCATTAAGTGATAAAGTATCTAAACAACTATCTGCTTAATCATACGATTATAACACTTCAAATCTTTATGTTTTGTACTAGTGTAAATAGTCATGGAACATTTTCCAGATATTAAACAACTTTTATTGGCATCAACTAACTGTGAAATCTAAAAGTTACAGGAATAGTGGAAACATTGGAATGATGTTACTGTAACTGATATGGATAAATAAGTGTCTCAAAATGTTTTGAATGCAGCCCCTGACCTACAGATAGTACATGTGTCCTTTATTCACATTAATAGAGGTTCTTATAATTAGCTAACCTCTTGTAATGATACTTATACACATGTGAGTGGAAGATGTATTTACTTGTTCATGTGCACGATATAATTTGCTAATCATCATTATCAAAGAAGGTATGCACAGTGGCCAGATTTGTGATACCATACCTTATTAAGAGGTTTGTAATTTTCATCCCTGGCTTCCAACGCGCATATTTCACTACTGTCTTCATGGGCAAGTGCTTTCAGAGATCAAGTATTCCCGTATCATTGGTCAGTCAGTTGGTGCACGTTTGTAACTATAATTCATGTTGTATGTTATTCTATACATAGTTATCACACAGTAGTGGTTGATATTGAATAACAGTAGCTCACCTTGCAATATTTCTAGTATTAATGTACGAATATTGGCATATAATAATGTCATATCGACGCCTAATATTCAGTATGAATTCAGTCTTAATCTTGGCTGAAGTATTTATTAAAAGTTTATTCTGCGAAGGGTCTTGGGAATGGAATTCTTCGGTGGAGGAATTGTTCTCGGTTTTTGATGAGGAAGTCCATTTGAGTTAATCTTGTCACCAACAGGTAAATACATAAATATATTGGGTGATATTTTGCGAAATATGCATTGTTCATTTGTAATTCTATACTGATTCACTGTGAATATCACATTCATCTTCCACAGCTCAGTATCATCAGTTGAGTCTACTCTAAATTGGTCATATATCATTGTCATGTCCTTGATATAATGTATTAATGGCCGGCATTCCTCATATGTATCGCACCTTCACATTGTTAACCCAAGCATGGATTCATTGCATAAAGTGTATATGACTCATTCAATTCATATGCAACAAAACATTGTTCATCACATTTCTTATACTCATGGCAGCACTTTTGTGAGATTCATTGATCATTTATTTTCATGAACAATTTTGTTCTTCAATAGTATCAGATCGTAATTTCATGGTGAAAGACATTTCACTATACGTTCACTTGCATGAGCGTACGTGCACAACGTAATCTATCGACACTGTTTATCAGCGTTTAATTAATGATCCTCCAGAGCTCAACTTCCTGCTGAGATACATTCATCTTTCTTTCACTGGCATCAGCATGTTCTGCAAACCTCCATCCATGGACTGAATGGTCTTCAGATTCACTACAACTTGGGTGAGAAACGTTCATCATTTGTTTACTAACCTGAGCTCGTTTTATACACCTCCATCCATGGACACATGCTAAGACATTGTTTATCGACATTCACGGAATGGTCTTCAGATTCATTGCAACTGCTGCATGAGATACATTCATCATTCGTTTTCTGGCATCAGCACGTTTTGCACACCTCCATCCTTGGACTGAATGGTCTTCAGATTCATCACAACTTCTGGGTGAGAAACGTTCAACACTTATTGACTGGCATGAGTTCGTTTTGTACACCATCATCCGTGGACACATGTTAAGACATTGCTCATCAGCATTCACGGAATGGTCTTCAGATTACAACCTCTGGATGAGAAACGTTCATCATTGGTCCATTTGCATGAACACGTTTTGCACATAACTTCATCCATGGACACATGTCAAAACAATGTTTATCAGCATTCGCTGAATGGTCTTCAAATTACAACTTCTAGGTGAGAACGTTCATCATTCGTTTAGTGGCATGAGCATGTTTTGCCCATCTCCAACCATGGATACATGTTAGACATTGTTCATCAGCATTCACGGAATGGTCTTCAGTTTACAACTTCCTGGTGAGAAACGTTCACCATACGATTATCGGCATGAGCCCCTTTTGCACACCGCCATTCATGGACACGTGTTAATACATTAACTGGTTTATCATCGTTCACTGACTGATCTTCACATCACAACTTCTCGGTGCTATACATTCACCGTTCATTCACTTTCATAAACACGTTTTGCACAACTATATTCATAGACACATGTTAAAATATTGGTTATCAGCCTTCACTGACTGGTCCTCAGATCACGACTATTCGTCTTTTGTTATCTTCACAAAGACGTCTCGAATAAACACATTATGTTCAGTTATTTTCTTGGGTGTGGTTGAGACAATTAACCACTGAACATGAACATCGATAAACATTATCTATTGAAATTTACTTGTACATAATATCACCTGGTCAGCAACACTGTATTCATCCACAATGCCGACATGTATGTTGAGATATTCTACTCTCCTACAACAGCCACCTGTAGTGTTCACCAACACAATTTAGTTTTACATCTGGACGTATCAGACACAATTTTGCACATTTCATTACAGTC
Source organism: Epizoanthus illoricatus (assembly GCA_026546655.1). Lineage (NCBI taxonomy): Eukaryota > Metazoa > Cnidaria > Anthozoa > Zoantharia > Epizoanthidae > Epizoanthus > Epizoanthus illoricatus. The sequence goes on from JANVCK010094436.1 coordinate 10,904, forward strand.
AAGAACATTTTAGTATTTTCATCCACTTCTAATTGTCATCTTCTCGTGTCGTGCATGCCTCCTCAGCAATATACACGCTTGTGTTGTTCCATCCTATTCCACCCACAGCAGCCATCACTTGCCCTCATCGGCGTGTCGTCATTGGAGTCTTGATACTGTTTGTATGACAGTCACTGCTTTTCTGGCATACTTTTTTTTGTTAGTAGTACCAAATTGTTATTTTGACCTTGATAACCATTTGTGTCGTTACGTTCGTAAGCTTGTCAACTGATGCAATTGCTATTGTTGGAAATCAACATTTTTTATAGCAATTTCCCTCCACGTGTAAACAATAGACGAATCTTGGCCACTGTTATTCATGAGCCTGAAGTGCTCGTTTGGATGTTCAACCTGTCAGGTGTTTGGAATTGAAGGTGTTTGTTGATAAACATACCAGCGAAGATTAAGCAATATGCCACATCGTTCTGCGATTGTTACTGTTTACCATCAGCATTCTTGAATCCGTCGATGGTGTGTTCTAGATTATTTTGGGTACCTCTCATGATTTATGTTCTTTCTTTATTAATCCTTGGAAGACATGTTTGCTAGTCTTTCTTAGTTTTCATTCGTTGAGAATGTACTTATCTTCTCTAGGGGTTTTCCTCAGTTTTCATTTACTGGTAATACCGGTAGTACACGTTTCAGCTTATCAACTTCTGCTCTGCACAACAACAATAGGTTTTATATTGAGGACAAATCCGTGAGATTGATTGTCGTAATTGTAATCTGTATTTAATAATACTAGTCACATTAATGTTTTAAAAGTATGTTTAACTAACACCACTAACAATAATCACGATAACATAGAATGAATAATATTTTAACAAAATTAATAATTAAATATCTTCTAAGATCCATTGATATCTGGTTATCTATCCTCGTTGATAAATGTAAAATGTAAACAAATAAAGGTAAAAACGTAAATAAGCCTCTGATGGTATAATTTTACGTTAAACTTAGATAATTGTAGAATTCTTTAACTTAAAATGGCAAAATCCTAGAAAGTCATGAAAATTTGTTAGAATTTCCCAAGTGCAGATTTCAGCCAATAGCTGTTACCCCAACTACTGATACACTGTTTTGGATCTTTTATAGACCAGAATTATTGGTAAATCAGATCAATGGAATAAACAGTTTCCAAAAGACAATTACACGATAGTTGTTTATCAAGGCTTGTCAATTTCCAGGGTTGATCTGATCTCTGAATCAGTTACTAATTTCAAAGAATTATAAGATATAAACAAAAGTCTTGTGAAGGTCTTGGTTAACATATATATATCTAATTTTGTTGGTGGATTATGTTGAGAATTTGGGAACTAGCAAGAACACGTGGTAATTACAATTTCATGTTGTCGAACGTCTTGGAAATTTGGAGATGAATTCGGAGCACGCGAAGCCACATCAACTTTTAGTCGATTAATTCTATCATTTGGCTTACTCGCCGACGTAGAAAACCTAGTTTTTAGATAAACTAGTTTATATTTCAAACACATGTAAATGGTTTATTTTCCTGAACAAATGATGTTGTATCAACATAGATCCTACGACAATCAACTGACCCAAGTATATTTTTCAATGCACGGATTCGTTACACTTTGGTAGAAAATGAACTTGGTTGCTAGCAATGCGTATTGCGCAACAAATTAGTCACTAGGATGTTTGTCAGAATATTTATCTTGACAAGGCAACATTCACGTGGGATTCCAATAACATTTGAAGTTGGGAGCTTCAGCCAGTGCCCCCGGACCCCTCCTCAAGTTTATGCCCCCCCCCAATGGACCCCACAGCAACTGGCTCAGATCCTCCCTTTCAGAAAGTGTTGATTTTCCTTTCAGTTGAGCTAACATGCGTGTATAACTAAAGATTTATGCAATTTCTGAGCAATCTACAATCAGTGGCCACATAATTAATCGAGTCGATATGAAACTTTGAGCCACGTGAAACAAAAATCAGTTGGCAGATTATAATTTAGATTTTTCTGCAAGGAACTTTATTTATGTTATAGAGTTGAACTGCTGTTCCAGGTTTAAAACAATTGAATGAATACAGTGTGTGGTAATAAAATACTACCACTGACTACTACTAACTTCATCTCGAATTTTCCAAGCCGGTTGACAACTTGACATCATAATTACCGAGTTCTCGCGCAAGTTCCCGGTTATACCATGAACATGGCATCCCACTCTTGAGAATTAGCCTGCTAGAACTGACTGTAAAGTTTTTGTCTATTTCGATTCATTCTTTGCACGTATTGCTCTTACTATCAACCATATAGACTTCAGCTGCTTTCAGATCCATACCGCAATTCGAAATATCATTATCCAATTCTCAATATTGCAATCCAACATGTCAAATACGTTCCATATTTTTCAACTCATCATGTACCGCATACCATCCGTATGACTGGAAACAACCATGTACTTCATTGCTGCACACGATATTATGTACTGGATAAATATTTATATATGTTAATCCACACAGAAAGCTGAAGATATCAAGTTACTGGCTCAAAACATAACAATACCAGCAGATAATGTTACAGGGCCAGCAAAGTCTGCTACAAGCAGGATTGAAAGCTATAAGAATATTGTAGAAGTACACCGTAATGCAACCACGGATGCAAGTGGAAAGATTGAACTAGCTAGAAATGCATCTGCGCATGCAATAGTTAAAATCAACGACGTTCTGCAAAAGCTGTTGGATCTTCTCCAGGAGCTGGATCAGCTTGAATCCATAGATGAAGATAGAATAAATCAGTTGGAAGAGATTGAAAGGAATGATGCTGCGAAAGCAAATCAGGTTGACAAAGATTTTGGAACTATGCGAGAAACCCAAATACTCATAAAGAGATCTCTACTGAAGTACAAATTTGATATAAATAGGCTGAAGAGACAAATCGCAAACGTAAGAGCGATCTATGAAGCCTTGCCAGATGTTTGCCTTAAGGTTCCGGAGCGTGTGGAGGGAGGTGGTATACCCTAGTCATTTGCCCCCTACCCAGCCATTTGTTTGAAATGAAAATACAAAGCTTGTCTGAACATAGGAAGCTACAAATCTTAGCCAAAAGTAATTATTGGAACCGGTAAAAGATATTCAGTTTAGTCTCATTTCTCCTCCACGTTTGCCGTCTTCCCCATTCTAAATGTTAGAGAGTTTAAGCATCGCGTAAATTTCTCCCGCGAACGGCAGGGACCGTTTAAAATGACCCGAACTTTGGCGCGTTTACAGTTCGGCGTCTCCCGTTTTCTACGCGAGGAGGTGTTTTTTCGCGTTTGACAGCACCGCGTTAACGTAAAACTCAAACCAAACAAAGATAGCGGACCTACGGCAAAAGCCAGACGGCTACCTGACGTTTCCCTTTCGCGGTATAGGCCATACTTAAACTCTCTGTTGTTTCTAATCACAGCTGCTTGTGCAGACTGAAGGTTGTTTGTCATATACATACGTAAACATTACGGAAAGATAAAACAGGTTCTATAGTTACGCACTGTTTGCGACATGTTACGTCGTACACGGAAACAACCTTAAGAAAACTACATTTTCAACATTGATTTGGGGAGGGGAAGTAAGTTCTTTGGGAGTTTGGATGTCTGTTGAAAGATTCTCCAGTTTTGATGTACAAACGTTTGTTGACTTTGGTCAATTGTACATACTGTATAATCGTCTTCCATTTTACCTATTTATGTTTCAGATGCGAAAAGCTGAATTAGGTATTGTTACTGTTATGATATGCTGTAATTTTCATTTCAAACAATGCATGGGTTTTATGGGAATTTTATAGTATTTGTATTATTTTGGCATTTTGGAAAAAGCAATGCGACTACACAACCCAAAGCTACTTTTGACAAAATTACCTATTCCAGAGCTCACTTTGTTCTACTTTTTTTGACAAAATAGGAAGGTCAGTTCTGTCTTCATAAGTACATAAATTGTTTATAGATGGAAATAAATCGGTCTTACCCCAGAGCTCATGGAACGAGCAAGGAATGCAAAATAAGAGTGTACTGAACCACAAACACAGCAGACATTGCCGAATTCGTATTTCTTTTTCTATACATTGGTTTTAAAACTAGTGGGGAGAATTTGACGATTTCTCAATGCAGAAACAATTAACTGCCGTTTATTATTTTAGTATTGATGTTTGTAAGGGAAGGAAAATGTTGATAAACTCTGTGCTGCTAGAAACCAACAAATACCTCATTTACTGATAAGGATTTTGCAGTTTATCATAATAAATTCCCAATCCATGTAGGATCTATGATTTTCTCAACACTATCTGCTCAAACATTGATACCTATCCAGACATGAGCAGCAGGGAGGTCGGGAGGGGAGATTGGTTTATTTCGTAGTGTGATGTAATTCTCGAGCTCTGATTGGACATTTTCGTGAAAATTTTATTAAATTGGCATTAGTGTTTGTAGTCGCACTTTAGTGAACTAGAGATGTTACAAACTGGTTTTTGCATAGTACGTGAAGAGAGGATACATCTCTTGATTTCAGTTATTTGTTGCTTCACCAAGATTAAAGACAAAATTGCATAATTAAGATCTTACTTTCTTGTTATTTTCGGTTTTAACTCTGTCGGTGCCAGCGACTATCAACATCATACTTCTCCTTACAATATCAATACAAAGAAGAGCAGACGGCTTATATAGAAACAGATCACTCGTATCTATCTATTGTTTTTCGAAATATTTTGTAGAATTACCTACTTAAAGCAAATATTGAAATCAAAATTACAGATTGTTTACAAGATAAGGAAATTTAAAATATTCTTTTTGACCATTTGGATCATCGTGGTAAGTAAATGGTGGGGAAATTTTGAATGTTTTTAAAATACGTATGGTTAATATCAATTTGAAGATACGGTCATTTAAATGTTACTTTTCTGTTGATTTGGTTATTTAGAAATGTCTTCAAATATTGCTTAAATATGGCAGTGGTGGGAAATTACCAACATATAGTTTAAATATTTTTATAAGTACTTGAGTTATGGCAAGGAAATCGGAGCAACTACTAATTTGACAAAGATGTGATTAATCAGTTGAGGAAGCTGGACAGTTATCAATCACAGAAAAATTAAAACAAACCTTCATGATTTTATTTTTCAACTCTATTTAGTGTTACATGGCACAAATGGTTTCTTGCAACCTTAATTTATGTTAATTTATGTCAATCTATGTAAGATTATGTTGATTTCATTTTAAAAGAAGTGTAATAGTCCATTATTCGACGTTTAATTTTATACATTTTCTTGATTTTTTTGTCGTTAGATACATTGGAATGTATTAAAATTTTTGTATCTATCAATTAAATATATATTATATCTATTAGTATTTGCCAAACCAGCGAATAGTGCTTTTCGCGCGCTCTAATTGGTTAATTATTAAAACAATTATTCCCTTCAGCGTCGGTGCCAAGCGGAAAATATTCACCACTAGTCACCTCCACTTCAGGGAGTAATTGTTAATTATATATATACATATATATTCCTACATGGAATCACAGTTAGCTTTGTATTAATGCGACATTTTTTAGGCTTTCCACAAAATACCGTAAATGAAATAGATAGGGGTTAAAATCTTCATCTGGCAGAAAGCAAAAAACGCGGTTAAACTGGGCTCGAACTCGGGATCACTGAGTTACCACCATAGAACGGAGTGGGGACTGGGCTCGAAGCTTCAAGCTTCATAAGGGCCCCTTAATCTGGTTCTTGGTTGCACTCGGTGAGAAAGTGAATTTTATCGCGGGAAAGAACTTGTATCAGAAAGACGTTTTCGGATGGTAACGTGAATATTGCAACGCTAATCAGTGGTTTAATTTTGATCTAACTTACGGAGGACATTTTGGATAAGTGATTCATATTATAGGATGCCGGGGAACAAATAGCTTATCCAAAATGGCCGCTATTTTGGATAACAGGGTTTTTTGGATAGTTTGTGGGCCAGCCGTATTATCTCTTATCTCTGATATCTTTAAAGCAGTTTATACATTTTGTTCACAGTGCACAAATTTGTTAATGTTGGAACGTTCTTTCACGCTGTGACGTTCAGTTTCTAAACCACTGTGCAATGATCGTACGATGCAAAAATAATTATATTGGTCAACGACCTCAAAATAATATTAGATAACTAAACTCTACAATTATTGCACTATTTTCGATCATATAGAATCCAGCTTTGAGTCGGCATTACATTTTCATGGAAGGGGCATGATCCATAGTGACATTTGTTATATGAACGCCAGTACTTTACAGGGAATTGAAGGCACTCTCAAAATCAAAATGTCACTAATCTGAGCAAATGCACAACTGGTTTGAGTTCTGGATGTAGGAACTAAGATGGCTCAGAGCTCAATTTTCTAAAGAAGAACGCCTCTTCTACCGTACATACAACGATATTTCTTGTTTGTAAACACTGCCACTGGAATACAAATGTGCCAACCACGATTTGAAAAGACCTCTTTTTTTCAAGAACCAATAGATCTCTGGTTGGCACATTAATAACAATGGATGACAATACGGGAAACATCGCTACAATGAAATAGCGTTGTGTTGTCGTCTGTAGACGTTAATTTTGTTATCTTGTGGCAAGAACAACAGCTCAACTTGTTGGGAAGCTCTTGTGAGATATTGTTCTTGCCACTCAGAGATAAAATCCATAATATATTATCAAAGCTGAGAATCAGCGCCTCATTGGCGTGGGGACAGCTTGCAGTAAGGTTACTATATTTTCAGCTGAAAACAAAGATATGTAAACGATTCTACTCAAAAGTTATGTTTGTTTGGGTATTCCGGCTTTTAATGGAGATTTGGTAGAAAACAATTTATATAACGACAAATCGATATTTGTTATAGAATATCATTGTTTCAAAGCTCTTCATATTTTAGCAAAGTAATTTATATGTTATGACTCAAGTTACAGTAAGTGTACCCACATAGACAATAAAACAAGTAAATAACTAAAATAGTTATGTTTCCTCATATCCAGGTCTTTCCTACTTATCAATTGTGATCTTGAAAATTTGGGGGATTTTGAATGTTACAGTTTAGAACAAAATAAAGTAAATTAAGCATCCAGGATCTTTTGAAAAGTGTTTATATTGCATCCGGGCCTGGAAGGACTCAGTTTATAGTAGCTATACTAAAATCCCACATGTAAGGAAACGTGGAGGTAATATTTGACTTACCCTCCTCCGTACCCTACTCGGGAGTAACTTGAAGCGATAAGGATAGAGAATGATGGAGAATGATAGGGAATGATAGTGGTACAGACTTGTGATAAGCAACCACAAAGTTGCTTGTGGATGAGGCTAGTATTTCGCGATTGTTTTTCTTTCGACCTCGTTTAGTGCCTGTGCGGGAATCATTTTCGTGAACCCATAATAATAAAAAACAAATAAAAATAATAAGAATAATAACAACAGGCAGTTTGTTATAGGTACTACAGCTGGGTATTCTAAATGAAATATTTATTTCCAATTCAACAGCAGAAAACAAAATTTGGACAAGGGTGGCTAAGTACCCCTGATTTCATGGTCCCGATGTATGTCCTCGATTCTTTGATTTTTGGACGAAACCTTGTCTAGGTATGTTCTCTAAAGTTGGCTTTACCCACAAAATTTGTAACCAAAGGAAGATCTGTTGGTGCTAGTGAGAGAGCAGACTGGTTTGAAAATATATACATAAACTTTATAATACTTTCTCGTTTCTTGCTCATATATATCCATAGTTGACTTTTTCAGCAGTCACATTTTGTCGGTAAGAATCATTAACCTTCCTGACCCCAATGAAGGCCACACTTAGAACCAAGACATTGTTTGTACTGACCCGCCCTTGCCGAGGCTCGCTAGAAAATTAATAACAAGAAGCGAGGAAGGGGAACTCTAGATTTCCGCGAATATTTTGTGAAAAGTTGCTTTTCTTTTAACTTGAAAAAGAATTATGTTAACATATTTTTGGACTGACTGAAGTGATCTTTGTGCGTCGAGTACGAGTATCACTGAGCATTGATACTACTGTTGAAAACGTCACGTGGCGTATTTATCTCATGAGAAAAATGAAATAAAATATATCCCTCCCACGCCCCCTCGCGGAACAGCCCCAGGACATACATATTGCCACCGCTTTACCGTTGGAGCCCCTCTCGCATTCCTTCACATCCCATTTGAAGTTTCTCGAATATAGCCTAACTTAATTTAGAGTTACGTTTTTTCGCTAAATAATAAGTTATTTTGTAGTTTCAACCTTTTACACCTATGGTCATAATTCAGGTGTTTGTTTTTCAAAATGTGAAATTAAACCAGCTACAAAAAACAAAGAGTGCCACGCAATATATGCAGCTAGAGCTTTCATTTGAGCGGTCAAACTTGCCGGGTTTTTTTTTCGTGCATTGAGAATTTTAAATGAAAGCTCTTTGATGAGTCCCGAGTGAGGTATCATAACTTCTCAACACATAGACAAGAATACAAAGTGTGACCTTTCAAATGAAAGCCCTTGATGAGTACTATTAACCCTCACAGTATGTATCCAAACGTTGGCTGCATGGTTATCAGACAATTAGGACAATGTTGCTACAGTTGTCCGAGCCAATCTAATAATTATTATAATAATTTCTCAAAACATAGGCAAGGACACAAAACATTAGCTGCGTGGTTATGAGGAATTAGGACTGATGGTACTAAAATTGTCCGCACCAATCTCTTAATAAATATACCAGGAGCTGGTTTAAAGACTTAGGGTTTGTATTGCAAGAATGTTGGAAGCTTTTATTTTTAAAAATATGCCACCTGAATGCGCGCGAATTGTGTGACGTGTGTCACCAGAATGACGTGTGCCACCAAAAAAGCGCGCGAATTTTGTGATGTATACCACCAGTTTGTGATGTATGTCGC
>JANVCK010094437.1:0-11897 GCA_026546655.1 Epizoanthus illoricatus
GTTTATTCGTTCACACGAGCAAATAAAACTTGTAAAGGAAAAAATTGCCAAGGAAAACTTGTTGTTCATTCACACGAACAAATGAAAAATATAAAAATTGACCAGGACACTTGACAAGGAAAACTTGCTCGTGTGTAACGGGCTTAATATAGAGATAATTTAGAAACTTAGTTTATACCAACCACTCAACCGTACTAGACTGAAGACTGAAGCCGCAGAAAGTTTGCCAACTGTTTTTTACTAATTATTTATTGTTGTAACAGGCTAATGCGAACAAGCATATGCGATTTACAACAAAATTCCGTTTTCTGAAGGGGCGTCTGATGGGAGTGGGTATCTGAAAGAAGAGCTAAATCATGCCTGGGGGCATCTGAACTAGTGCCGTATCATAACCTTACAAGACTTCTCCCGCTAACACTAGCATTGTCAATATCGCATGATTACTTCAATGTTCATAAAGACAACCACCCTCTCAAACTAAGTGCAAGTTAAAGTTTCTTTGTCGAACATGTAGAAAATTCAATTCGTTTGAATCTCACCAACATGCTGTTTGAGTTGTACTGTTCTGTAAAATGTGTAAGCTAGTGTTAGACGTAGTTTGTTTATTGTTTTTGATATGTTTTTTAATTTGCGAGACTGTGGTTCTAGTACTCGTAAAATTTTCTTCAGTTTCATTTAAATTTTCCATAACCTAAAACGGTCGACTAAAAAGTCCCTATTTGCTATCCGCAGATGAGTGAAATTATTCAAGCTATTGATCTATCCGTTGTTTTGCTTAATGCTTCATAAACATCCATATGACCGGCCCACGTCAAGGCACGTTTCTCGAATTTGATTGCTAAAAATAAAACAAAACAAAGCTATTCCTTTAAAAATGCTTTCAAAACTATTTAATTTGAAAATACAAAACAATTCTTTGAACACGCTAAGTAACATCACAACAGTTGTAAACGATGCATTGATGGAACAAAATTCACAGTGAGAAATACTTTTGAATATAAAATGTTTTACATCTTCAGTCCAAAGTGAATTTGTTGTTTAACATCGGGTTAAATTCTGCTGACACGGGAAGTATAAACATTAAACTGTGTCCATTTCGTATAAAAAGTAGTTCGTCGCTCATATGCAGCTCACTGACTCGACTGCGAATGAAAAGTTGCTTATGACTCTATGTGGCTCGACTGTGTAGATGATATAGATGAATCAACACTTCAGTTGCATTCTTAAGAGTGTTATCGGTGAACAAGCAGCAGAGGTGACGTTTACACTTAATTAGTAAATGGAGTCCATTCAAAAGCCATGCTTCTGTTGCATAAATCACTTTCCTTGGACAACCGACTTTGCAGATACGATAGAAAACCTTTCACACGGGTTCAGTGGTTAGGAGCTATAAATTATCGGCAAAGTAATTTGCAAGGTTTGTGTTTGTCATCTTTTCCGCACTACTTGCTGTTTGTGACAGTTATTCGATTGTGTTAAATCAGGAGTTCCATAAACCTTGTGCCTGGCTTTCAACCACATTTCTTCGCAGATTTCTTGCTGAATGTCATTGAAAACGTGTTTTTCTACCTGTGGAGCAAGCTTTTTAAGAACTTCCCCTTTCCGCTGTGAATTCGGCGAATTATTAGCACACAAGCCTTGCGCTACCTGCATCAAATGGGAAGTTTGTTTGGCAGCCTCCTCCTTGCACTGTTCAGAAATCTGCACGAAGACTTCACTTTTTCGCCGTTTCAGTAGAAGGCTTCTACACGAGAAATCGATTTCGTGGTTGTCAGTGTACGAGTTATCTCCATTTGAGCCAGATATTTCTTCTATCAACACTTGGTCGCTACTCGTCATATCGTCCTTTTATACAACAGGAAAAATCTTTTTCGTTCTTTTGTGCTTACTCGATCAGACCCCAATCAACTACTGACCAGTACAAAGCTGACAAAGTAATTGTTCATTGCAATTGAAAAGCTGCACTTTGCCGGTAGACAAATTACTTACATGTAATTACATCTTTTTGTTTGGGACTCCCAAGTACGTATTGTGGAGCTATTGAAATCTATACCCGAAGGAGTCATTGAATCACCCGTGTATACCATGGCCAATTGTTTTATAATATAGTTTCGTCATCCGAAGCTTACAGCAAAGAAATCAATTTCAATTTAGCGATGGTATCCATGCAACCAATTGTATCCTGTAATGCAAAACAGAGTCGCTTTAAAATCCTTTGTAATCGTTGTAATGCATGGGGTCTATCTCTTGATTAATTTTTTTAGATGATCAATTTTCAAATCGAAGGAATGAAAGACGGTACTTGATATAAAGAGGATACAATTGTGCCAGAATTTTGTCATTCTACATCAGAGGAACGTTATGTTTCCAAGAATTTCCCAAACTCTGTTCATGTAGAACGTTTGCATCTATTTGTTTGGCGAACCCCGATTTTAAATTTCATCCTGAGCATTTTGGCTGAATGGCTTGCGGTTTTGTTGACTTTAGTATGACAAGCTGTTCTCACATGCTCGAAGAACATTTTTACTACATGTATCACAAATTTCATAAGTTACGTAGATGTAGTGTTAACTAAGTTTTAATCATTTCTTGTTTAGCATTACTACGGCTCTCTTGGAAATCAGGATATCGAGCAGATTTCGCATGAATTCATTGCATGTCAAAAGATCTTTTTGGCCAATGAAATTGCGAGAAGTTCTCGTTCTGACCAATCACAAAGACTAACATTTGCATATCATCAGTCATGACATGGTATGGCATGGCATGGCATTCAATCTATTAACCAATCAGAGATTACTTCTGACGTGTGACTTGATGACGAAACGACATAAAATGGCATGCGGTTTGCACTCCCAGTTCTCTGATTGGTGCATTTCAATCACTCAATCCGTTGATTGGCCAGAACAAATGTGTTGTGTCAATCACTAACCTTTCTCATTGCATTATTCCGCATTGCCATGTCATGAATTCGATTTAATCAATCATGCGAAATCCGCGCTAATTCGCCAATCTCTGCAATCTCGTTCCCAGAGCCCACGTTCTTTCTGGCCTGCGGCATGGAATGAAGAGCTCCATTCTCGTCCCCAGAGCTTTCGTTGGGCTCGCTGTCAATTTTAGGGCTCGCGTTTTGGTAGGCAGCGGTTTAGTTGTTGCGCCCCGCCGAAGGCTCTGGTTACGCCTAAGTCTGCGACTTCACCTGATTTGCTGGAATGTAAACAAGGGGTAACTTTCTATCGGAGCAGTCCTGGTGAAGAGTTCGCAATCGAATGTTTTTAGATCTTTCGAGAACCGTTAATTAAGTTTTTAAAATTTGGACATGTATCTTATGACTCTTAATTTTATACTTCGCAGCCCATTCTGCAAAAACTCGCACAACACCGTCATCACTATTTTTAAATATGTTATAGTCTAATAAAATATGTACATCATATCAAAATTTTAGAGTGAGATGAAATGAGATGAGCAAGTTATGCTATTTCAAAGTGCACCTTTTGCCGTCAATTCAATCAGAGTTGCGTTGGTAAAATATTCATCAGCCAAATACCTACACAAAATTTAGCTAGGATAGGCTCGAAAAACACAAAATCGACATCGTTCGATCTTGGTTTGAATTGAAATTACAGTTATTGCCATCACTACTGGCGGAAGAGTTCAGGTTGTTGGCTCGATCGGGAATAAAATATTCCATCAATCCATGTATAACAAATAACATACAAACGCTCTGGCGACTGGATTCAAACTTTGAAAAACTGCACCTTATATTCGGCGATAGTAAAAACCGATTGATATCTTGTTTCAGCAACCTTCGATTTTGCAACCGTCGTTTCAAACAGTCAGGTCCCAGTCTTCATAGCCTGTGAACAGGCTTACTTGTGCAAGAAATGGCGAAAAAGAGAGGAAGGGGGGGGAGAGAGAGAGAGAAAATAGCGCGCGAGAGCTCTGGGAACGAAATGGAAGAGCTCTGGACTGTGACCAACCTTCTCTGGCAACAATCCACACGCCAGCGCATGCGTGAACTGCCTCTAACGGGCCCACAGACATTCTCGTACCCGGAACGAAGAGTTCTGGCCGCAACGGTTCTGACTTCTGGTGGTCGAAGTATAAATGCAGAATACTAGTATGACTGGTATTTGAGCCTCGGATCAGTCGTCACTATACTCTTTTAATTTGCCACAGATCGTTGTTATAATTGCAAAATGACCACAAAACACCAACATATACTCAGCTGAGCGCGAGAATACGGTTGTTTTGGTTTTGGCATAGCCATAGGTGTTAAAGAATGTGGGCCCTGGGTACGAGGATGGCCCGCAGCTCGTCGACTGGCACGTGGATTATTCCAAAGCCCTTCAGTCATTCCACGCCGCAGGCCAAAAGAACGTGGGCTCTGGGAACGAGATTGCAATCTCCTCTGGTTAGATAACAAAGACGAAAGCTATTTCGCATACTTGATATTTGCACAAGTATTTAAGTGAACCAGAGTCATTAAAGTATAAGATAAATTTTAAATAGTATTAACTCATTGAAGTCACTTTTAATAAAGTTCTTTCTTGTTTTCATCAGCAGTGAAACCTGTATAAAATTACCGCTTCGAATTCTTGCAACAATGTCAGCAACTTGACCACTGGTCACTACATGCATCCTTTATTAATGCAGCAGCGCTAGCTGGATACAAAACCTTTGAAGTGAATGCAGTTGCGAATAAAGGATATGTTTGCACTCCATATGGAGGTTTCCCGATACACTCATTCATTGAACCGAGAACAAGTACAATAATTCGTTGGTGTTTTCTTCCCAATAACTGTCAAATACCTTCAACTTAACACTTTGAATCTTGTATCTTACGAGTTCAGTACCGGGATGATAAATTAAAGTTTAACCGAAATCGGTCGCCAGATCTGAATTCGACTAAGTTTCTTTATTCATTATTCCGGCACCCACCAAAGGCAGATAACAAACATAATTAATCCTAAATGATTTGATACTTCAGCATCAGTTTTAAAGATGACAGTTTCGACAGCTTATTGAAATAAGTTTTGATAGTAACGTATTAAAACTTAGAGAACTGGAAATAAGGTTCTAAAGATGCTGAAAAGTGATTCTAATTTTCTATATTCAGAATTTGACGGATTTGTCTCGATAACCGCGTGCAAACAGTTACTTTAGATTCTACATCGGCAATAGTGTCCCTATAAGACATATCGGAAAACCCCAAGGCTGTTGTTTTCATTATTTTTTCATTAACTGGTGGTGAGATGTCAAAAACTGACAAGCGTTTACTTCCCCGGCGTTGTACCTTTGACGTACAAACCTTGTGACAAAACCATGTCAAGTTATTGAAAGCCACTCGGAGCTATTTACGAAAATGATGTTAGGTTTTCTACTGATCAAGATATTACTTCTCCCAAAGTAGAAGATGTTATTTCTCTGAAACGTATTCACGAATTTTTCCTCGTAATTGATATTTTGTTCTTAGCCACCAGAAGAGCTTGTAGGCAAAATATTGAGCGTAACAACCTATAGGTGTCCACAATATGGAAAGTAATAACAATGGAAAGCCAGCAAAGGTTTTTCTGCTCCGTCTGTCGGATAAGACATAGTAGCTTTGAAAATTGGGGAATATCTGCAAGTGTACTTTTTAGTGTGACAACCATGAGATATATTATAGGCTAATAAGAACAATTAAGTTTTCAAATTTTCGACAGCTTTCGATGCCTCTCGATGTCCTCAAGATATGCCGGCTTTTTGGGGACGACGAGTGATTTTAACCCCGTTAATTTAGGTTGCCTCAGAATTGTCCTTGTCTGGTGTCACTATAGGGATATGTATTGGATAGGAAAACTGTACATTTGCCCGGATAGCGGCGCAGTTGAGGTATGTCCTAACAACGTGGCTGTTTGCAGTATGGAATAAGGCCAGCAAGGTTTTTCCGCTCTGTCCGCTCGGACGGCCCGATTTTCGGATTTCTGGCAAAGGAAGGGGCTGTTTTGCTGTCAGTACACTGCTAGACGTCTTGCTTGTTTTGCCGACAGAATAAGGGACCATTCATTATTTATGCCAGGGGGTTGGCTGGCAAGAAAGAGAGGGAGGGGGGGCCGGGGAGTGCATCACAAAAAAACGGCTTAGCGGTAGGGGGCCTGCCTATTTTTCTTTATTTTGTGGTAGGGGGATCATGAAAATTTTGATCTGAATTGAGGGGGGTCAGATGTCTTTGCTGTTGTTTATGATGAATCTTGCCAGCCCACCCCCTGGCATAAATAATGAATGGTCCCTAAGGAAAGAAATGGGAAAGGAGGCGAGCAGGGAAGGCGCGGCGGGGCTATTCTTCTTGAAACCCAAATATTTGTTTTTCTCGGCCCTAAAACAGCAAAACAAGGACAAAATTTTGCGACCAAAATGTTCGTGACTTTGGCCCTTAAAACAACAGTAGCTCATTAGTTTGTAGCTGTTTTATTATAAAAATAATACAATACCGAATACAAATAAATTTAATAAATATATATAGAAACATATATATGATTCAATTGCAAGGAAATTCATAGTGTTTCTGTACAAATTATAATACCTTGGTCAACTTTTTCTATTACTTTTAGACTTTAAAATTCTTCCCTTTTTCTTACTGATCAATTACCGTTTATTTTTAAAATCTCCGGCTATACTAACAACCGGCTTTTGATAATATTCCTCTTCAAGCTACTCACGTGTTCGCCTGCTAAATATAATCCATCGCTTTTTTCCAGTTTCTGTTCACTATAAATCACTGCTTATACAGTGGTTTGAATTTCGCTCTTCTCCACTCTTTACTGCTATATTTTAGTTTCCTTTCGCTCACGAGGAGACGACGTCGAGAGACGCCACGTGCTCTTGTGCTTTCAGTCTCAACGCAGCAATACTCGAAGTGTTACGGACTTGTGCCCCCTCGGCCGGGGCGGGTTTCTCCTCGTGTTCGTCTGTCGACGCAGTTGAATCAGACCGAGGCGAGATGCTATTGTGGCTAGGAGTTGCTCCCATTGTAGTTGGCATCGTTGGTAGAGAAAATGGCGAATACTGCCAAGCGGCAATCTGCTGTTGTGCGCATGACCAGAAGTCGGTGTTGTAATACTCCAGGGGATATATGGCGTAAGGGTTGCAACCACTGTAGTAGCGCGCAAGGTGGGTTGGGTAGCCCAGTCCCAGGAGTGGAGGAAGATCACCATGACGACGTTTGCGCTGTTGCTTGCGCCACTTTGCTCGCCTGTTCTGGAACCAAATCTACAGAGGAAAATAGTTTCTAAATTATTCCAAAGCTAAATGCCATCCAACATGCAATAATAACGACCACCGAGGATGTAATACATAATAAGACCTAATAACTAAGTAACATTGACCATTGTAGCAGACTATTTTACAGTGAACCAGAAATTAAACCAATTTTGTCTACTTCCATTTGTCAGAGATACAATTCTTGTTCATCCTAGCAGTGTGGTGTTGATGTTATCTAGTTTGATAAGCAAATGTTTGATTGTTGTATGTCGAGTTCATTTATCAACTTTCATTGGATTTTCGAGTAGTCAGGCTTTGAGTCCTGGGAGCGCCTTTTAAAACTGAGTGCGATGTAATAACTTCTCAACACATGGGGAAAATGCGGCTAGGCGGTGTGATAATTTAAATGAATTCAAGATCTTCATGGCTATTTTTAACTCTTTAAATCCGGATAATGTCTTTCAAACTAGAGTGATATATCATAACGTCGGCAACACGTGGGAAAAACACAAAGTGTGACCATTCAATGAAATATCTTGATGAATATTATTACTGACCCTTTGAGTCCTAAGAATGCCTTTCAAAATTGAGGGAGATGTCATAACTTCTTAACACATGGACAAAACACAAAGTCTGACCACTCATACGAAAGTGTTTGGAAGCTTGAGAGGGGGTCTCCAAAAAATTAACTTGGTACTCAGGGGAAGAGGGGGTTGGGGTCTTGCAATTTCCGCACTCCACACTGCTCCTTAAAACATGTTACATGAGACGTTTAAATGAAGTATGTAGATATTTGTTCGTTTAGTACAATATGGTCAACATATAAAGCTTCAAAGGGAGCGGGAAAGTGATCGGCTTAACCTTAATAAGTGAAACACTGACAGTTTAAATTGTTAAATATTTAATATTATTATTATAATTATTATTATATTAAAGTTTCTTTTCAAATGTTTTTTTCCAAATCATTCTGTATTTATAAACGTTTTTCTTCCAATAATACATGTTCTATCTTGAAGATTATAGGTATTGCTATTTGAATCTTGCTCCAACTAAAAAGGTTTTTTGGAGAGGGTCTAAAAAAGTGGTGGTTCACAAGAGGGTGTCCAATTTTTTCGGTATTAATATTAAGGAGGTCCTGGTATCAAGCAAGTACAGTAGTTTTGAATAGTTCTCATCCTTGGAGGTCTTTCTTGCTGTACGAAACGTGATCTTTGAGGGAAGAACATGTCTTTGCTACGAGTCACTGACATGGCCCTTCATTTGTGCCGGTCTTAAGACTAAAATTCCTACTGCAACCCACCTGTACTTGTGATTCTGAAAGGCCCGTGTTCTTGGAGAGTTCTGATCTGCCTGCAACATCAGGATAATGGTTAATCATAAACATTCTCTCCATTTGGTAGATTTGCGCCTTGTCAAACGTTGCTCGGTATCTTCGGTTTTCGTTGTCGGAAGATTTTCTTGATTTCCGTACACGCTGACGATCGAACTTTGTTGTTTTTGATAATGACTTTTCCTTGGACTCTGTAAGATTGCAAAATAATAGATTGTGTTAGTGAAATGGTTTCACCATTACTAGGCTGCAAGCGACCGCTTCATCTTTCAGGTTTTAAGAAACTTGATTTTAACAGCATTGTTCTTTTACAAAATGCATATGGGTAATGATTTGAGCCCTGAGCATTTTCTTAGTTTGTTAATAACATCATTTGCCCCCTGATTATCGTCCCTCGGAACAAATGACAGTTTTTTTTACAAAGGAATGACACCCGTAACTTTTTTAATTGCCTGTAAAGCTGGCTCTATACACGAGCTGTTATCGTAGTAGAAGCTGTAATCAAAATATTTTAGTCTTAGTTAATAGATACAGGGCTTAAGTAATACCTCTGGTTTCCAATGCAATTCAGCATTGTTGAACGTTTTGTATCATAGAACAATTGTTTTTCTAAGTAATAATCAGTAACTGTGGAGCACAAAGAACCTCACTATTAGGAACAATTATCACCACTAAATCAAGTGTTAACAATAGATAGTGTGTTCTACCCCCTGTTCCCGTTGAGTGCATTATTCGAAATCACGACAGATCCCCAGGGACTATGCTAAAAGCGTCAAATAGCCCTCCCATTTAATGAGCCTAAAAGGTTGGCCCATTTTTGCTCTGTGTGTGAGTATTATTGTGTACATCAGCAACAAACAAGCTAACTATAAAAGGAGGGCAATTGTCACATCCACCCTTTGTCACTGAATGAGAGGGTGGACTTCCTGAACGTGACTGCAATAACCATCGATTTATTCAATTCAATATTGCTCATGAAAAATTGACTCGCTCATTGTAAGGCCCAAGAACATTAAGAACATATTTTTGGAGGATACTATCAAATATTTACTCCCAAGTTTTGTGAAAAAAAGTTTTATTAAAATGGCACAAGATGCTTTTGTAAATAGGCAATGAAATATTGCTGTCACAAAGTCACTCCATTCCGAACCTACAATTTTGCTAAATGTCTAGATCAATATAACATCAGATTTTCCTCCCGTCTCGCTCACTATTTCGTTTCAATGTCGTTTCTGTTTAAAATGTCAAAGATGTGCATTAACTTTCTGGCGTCAGTTTGAACTGTCCAATTGCTGTGCTTGGTATTTACTTTCCAATATGCTATGTAGTGCATAATATATTTTGGCTTTTTCTCCTTTTTGATTAATTCACTACAACACAATTTATCTCTCAGACCAAAAAAACAAAGTTCTAGCACTAAAAATTGTTCCTTTAGCCTTTTAGAGTCTACCAGCAAACATTTCGCTCTAGAGCTCCTAACTGTTCTTAGTGATTGGATCTTACATCCGTGCCTGGCATGCCAGGTATTTCTGTGCGAAACGACTGATCAAGCCCAGCTACTTTAATATAATGTTATGTTATTTTTATTGTCAGTTGTGAAAAACGTAGGTCGTGCGAGCCTTGCTTGTGTTGAAAATATAGCTGAAAACGGAAACAAATACCGAATTGTAGTGATTTGTTGAAAGGGTTCTAGACTCTATAATATATACTTGTTGGATATGAGATTATTTATTGCTTTTCAAATAACATCTGTATAAAAATAACGTCGGTTAGAATTACGCACGCTGCCGGATGCACTGACAAAATATAGGAGTTGCATGCATGGGGTTGAAATCAGCATTCGTTGATCGGGTTTAACAACCATAACAAAGATTAAGATTATATAAAGTCCGACGATCTGCGCAAGACTAACGGGAAAGCTATCAAAAAATGGACTCACCTTCTTTTAAAATTGCCTCTTCTTTTTCTTCTAGTTTATCCTGACGGGGGACCTCTGGTTTTGCCACAATTTGTCTTTCTAATCCCAGCAAGTTGGAAATTGAGAATACCGGAGTAACCATTTCTGTTTCTTGCGACATTCTCAACTGTTCTTGCCTTCGAAGAGTTGGTGATACTAAATGAAAAGGCAGAAACGTTCTTCAAAGCGCTTACAACCCTCAAACTTGAGTGACTAGCAAAAAATGAGTCGCTGTTTTATACCCTCCATGCTCACCAATATCGTCATTGCTATGAAACGTCCTTTACGAAAATTAAATCAATTAACAGCAAATTCGGAGATGCTTTATTAAAAATCTTGTCAAACTATTGTACTCGCATTCTTCCCATGGAAAGATAAGGTATAAAAAGTTCTATACGTGTGTAATATTAGGGGAGGAATGTTTACGGCTTAAATATATGAACCATGTAATTAGTCAATCAGCTTTTCATTGAGGTGTTCATGTGGTATTAAGCTCGTAGTGAAAAGAAGCAATTATGAAATCTTCTTTCATCATTCAACACGACATTAACACATGGTTGTGGATTGTGTTGTTAATTTGCTTAGAAAATAGAATTGTCTAGGCCAGTTAAGTTGCTTTCACATTTTAGCCTGTTCAGTGATTCTGATTCAATAGCTTGATGGCTTATGCACAGTTTTAACTTAAGTTTTTATTTGAGAATATAAGAAATCTAAATTGTGAAGTACACTATTGGCACTTTTTACTCAACCCAATCTTTTTGCAAAACGCACCAAAAGCTAAAGTTTTACTGGCTATCATAAACAAGCAAAAGGAATATATTTCTATCAGCTGACACAATCTTACTTCCTGAAATTTGCTTAATCGAAACCACAGTTGTCAACGAAAGACCTTTTAAAAATTCGACCGTTTTGAAACTTAAAATTGTTATACTGTAAATGGAATGCGCTATAGCTGTGAATTCTGCCAGTTAAAGTAACGGAAACTAGTTACGGAGCTCTATTCAAGAATGAATTCCTGTAAGTGTAAAACCAGGAAACTTGCCCAATTGCTTTTGCACAATCACGTACTAATATCTTTAACTGAACTGTAAACTCCGCTGACTAAATGAGGTCAGTTAGTTAATTAGCCAATCTCGAGTCTATCACACTAATCAAGATGCAGCACTTTCATTGTTATCGCGAAAGAGATTGTGACGGGAATGGGTGATAGACGGGTGATAGAACCTCCAAATGGGTTCACATCATTATATTTTACCTACATACTTTTTTTTATAAGAACTAGGTAATTTTGGTCGAGGCTCGTTGCTCTTACGTTCTATGGCAAATTCAGCCTAAATTGTTCTTATTTCAAATTTATTCAATATGAAATAT